>KE525353.1:0-16557 GCA_000441895.2 Anopheles sinensis | reverse complement strand
ATTTTATCTTTGCCAGCCATTTCCTTGGAAGCCAATATGGGCTACCTTACCTTGATGCTTCTTTGCGCGTATTGTTTTAATTGAAGGATAGTGCACATCGGGCGCGTGTGGTGGTAATCATACCGCCTAAGCTGGGCTGGGGAGGGAAGGTCACGAAGGATGGTGTGTATGATTAGTAATCACCCTCATCAGTTGCAGTTGCAACGCTTCCTGCGTATGGTTGCGTCTAGCCATAGAGTTTTGACGAGGAACAGGGTGGACGTCCCTGGCGGCGGATGGCCAGCGTCGGTGCCCAAAGAACCCTAAACGACCACATCTGTGCGCTTGTGCTGGTAATGAGTTGTGGGAGGGAAAAAACGCATATTACCTGCAAGCAAATGCAACTCGCTGCACATGCGATTGATATCTCTGATGGCAATGTAGGCAGGCTAGAGCGCTGCGAGCGATTATAGTTCGATTAATGATTGTGTTTGCCTGTAATCAAAGCATAAGGTACGGCGTTTCTAAGCACTCCCGAAGTGGGCGACCTTGACGTTGGTCGAGAAAACTAAAAACTTCAACAGACAAGCAAGCAACGAACCCGACATTGGCTTTCATTCATCATACGAGAAGATGAATGAAAATGGAACTTGAAACGATTTCAGATTTTCCAGTTTATGTCTTAAACAAAACATAAACCCTACAATGAAAGAAGGAAATAGATTTTTAGGTTGGAACAACCTCAAGACCACATTGTTAATTGGAACAACACAGGCTTCCACCGGCTCTGGAAGTTCCCATTTTCTTTTCCGTTTCATTCGTGTGTGATTGCATAATCGAAACTCTTCCACGCTATTTTCCCTCCTCCTACATCACTTCCTGCGATGCTTGACAAAAGAAAAGGAAAAAAAACCTTGGGCTGATCGGAAAAGTGCAGTTTGCTTCCTCATTTTCTCCAGTTTGTCATGGATGCCGACCACAAAGCCTTTTGACGTTAGACGTTGGACGTTGAGAAATGATGTTGTTATGGAGCGAAAAAGTTTAAAACCGAAGGATCGTTTCGTCCACTGCACGATCAAAACAGGGAAGAAGCGATTGTTCGCTAGGTTTGCGGTTTTCCTCGTGAAAAAAGGACGGTCGCAGCACAAGAGGTGTATGTTTGTGTTGTGCTTTAATCATGTGTTTATTACATTTTACACAAGAGAAAGTGTTTTGTTGTCATATTGTAGCCCTTGAAGAGAAAAATACGCTTGAAAATTGCAACTAAAATGTTACAGTTTGGTTATGTTTTGGGGGGATCGGTTGAATTTTAAATTTCAAACAAACAAATCCTGGTGAGAAAAAAAATTCAACATTCTAGTCTTCTGGAACGTGTTCGTCGATGGTAAATCAATCAACTGTTTACAAAACAAATAGCATCTCTTCTCAGTGCTGCTTCATTCCTTCCGAAAGAAGCCGCCAATGGCATCACATCGATCCGAAGCGACACCATTAACCCTTCGCATCTGCCACGATGCAACGCAAAGTGATTCAAGTGGGCTTCCTTTTTCGCGATGCGCTGCAAAGAGGAAAGGATTGCACTTGAACCGTTCGTGGTGGGTCGAGGGAGTAGGATCGTTCCCACAGCATCCACCACCACCATCGAGAGGGAACAAAAGTTGGCGAAGAGAGTGAGGAACACGCGAGCAATTTGTATTTCTCCATTTCAAACGCGCCACGGACGTACGGGCGAAATAATTGATGAGCAGGTCAAACGGGGCGGACCGGGCGAGGGTGGGAGTCTCAGGGTGGAGTCGAGTTGCATATTCTGAGGAGAAAGAGAGAGAGAGTGAGAGTGAGAGTGAAGAAAAATACCACCCCCGGAGCACTCGATGTGGCTCATCCCATCCGGGAGGCCGGTTTATTTAAATTTTTACCGGCAAAAGCGTTGGGTGTTGGCCTCTCGGGGGGTAAGAGGAGTGGACGGTGAATGGTAAGGAGCTGGAAAGTTCGACATAGTGCAAGTGCAGCCGAGTAAGTGCCAGTTGCGAATGCGAAAGGACAAACTGTGGCGCGCGAGAAAGGTTAAATGCAATCGTGATTACGAGTGCCACAAATTACCGAAGGCAATAAAAACGAGAATATTTTTCGGCTTGCGGTGAACCGGCTTGTTGCATAACATATCTGAAACTTCTTATTCTGTATTCACTAGAATGAAAACCTTTTCCTTATTCTAACGCACTTAAACGTCCATGCCCAAGAGCCAACAAATTTCTCACTGAATTAATTTTTATTTAAGTTTTTATATTTTACTTGAATTTTGCATTTCATCAAATTGATAATTAAAAGTCCAACGTCCCGTGTCTCTTTGAATCACGCATCTTTAACTCTTTAAAGTTAAATATCTCCTTTTGTTTTCTATCTGCAAACATGCGGCAAATTGCTGGGTTTTGTAAATGAAATGCAATATCTTTTCATAAAATTGCAAGTAAATACTTCTTGAACTTTTTTATTTAAATAAGTAGAAATTTTTTTCTCATGATAGAGAATTTTCATTCAATATCTTGAGTCCTACCATTCGGCTTCTTATGGCCCGTACCAAGTGGTATATACTAAGACTCTTAAAAATTTTGAAATGAAAAAGAAATATTGAAATCAACAAAAATGCAATTGTTCAAAACCAAATTAAAACTACAGCAAAACATAAAAACATGTTTTAGTCGTCAAAGTGCTGTCGTGCCAAATTACCCAATTGAAGCAAACATGAGAAAAACTATGCTGGAAACCCAGTTGAACCAGGAAAACGGTGTTAATTTAATTGTAGGAATTTTAAATTTTTTGCTTCCCTACCAACTATTTGCCATCCGTTCTTTTTTATGTGCTTAACCATTGCAAAGAATTTCAATATTTAATCAAGAAATTCTGAGCTACCTACATTATACTTAATGCATTTCTGTTTTTTTTTTTAAGTAAATTAAGCGGTTTTTCACCAACAAATTATCGATGTTGAGCAAATTTTATAATTGTAGGGAGATAAGGGACGGGTAGTTAGGCAAGGAGGTATCTACACCAGCAGTTTGAACATCTAACTCTTGGAAAATTAGTTGCTATCCAGTCAAGTTTGGTATAATTAGGCTTGGTAGATTGTGCGTGATACAATGCCATGTTTGTGTTTGGCTTTCCATATTACTCTACTCGCAGTCAACTGGTGGAAAACTGCAAAAGCTTTCTCCTCGCTCAATCCGCTATCCAAATTCGATAACCTAAAGGCACACAGATTGTGTAGGTGTCCTGTGTGTCCTTTCACGATGGTGACACTGACACTGACTTTTCCAATCAGAGCATATTTGCTGGTGGATTTCGTTTTTATCACGACATTTTTGTTCCAGGACAGCCAAGTCCAGGTGAAAACTCAAACCGTGCACTGGCGATGCCCGAATGCAAATAGCATACCAATCGAAATATCTCGAGTAGATCTAGCAACGTAAAAAGTTTCACGGCTCTAATGTAAGCCGTTTGAACGCTATTAATAAAAGATGGGACTGAAAATGTTGGAAAATCCATGCCTTAAACCATTCAAAAGTAAATAAACGCCGTTTAAATGTAATAATCAACCATCTTTTTCGATTAATTATCGCTCACAAGCCCCACATGCATGGCTCGCATTACAAGTCTCACGTACAAGTCTTGCGTACAAGAGTTGCGTACAAGTCGAATGCATTCACGTACAAGTTTTTGACTTGTATGCAAGTTTTCCGAGTTTTTGACGAGAAAAAACCTGTTTCAAAACTTGCATACAAGTTTTCCCGAGTAAAAAAATTCTTAGAAAAACGTGTATGCTAGTTTTTCCGAGTAAAACTAGTATGCAAGTTTTTCCGAGTAAAACTTGTATGCAAGTTTTTCCGAAGTTTTTATTCGGGAAATCTAACCTGCATGCAAGTTTTTCCGAGAATTTTTAGTATATAGTATATAGTAAAGTAATATAAAGGTTAGGTGAAGGATTATAGAGGCTTTGAGCCGTTAGGCCTCTTTCGCCTCTTCGGTAATATGAATAGTCTTCAGTTTATTATGAATTTACAAAACTACCAAAGCGTTCATACCATTCAGAGACAATTTGGTAGTTCGTTTTAATTGTTCAACACCCTAATCTTTCAAAATATTAATTAGGAATGAAAATGATAGCGTTATTTACGCGAAAATACGGAATTTTTCAAGGGATTGCAATGACGTAATAATTCAGTTTTAGATGATCGCGAAAAATGCTGAGCAGAATCTGCGCACCATTCAAACCATCTGTTCGTAAACATTTGGTTCAGTACTTCACTTTCGCTCCGGGAAATCCCCGCAACGGTCAGGTGGTTTGAAAAACCTTTGACATCAATGGTACGCTGATGTTTTCCCCTTCGCCTAACGAAAGTGAATCCGACATCTCATCACTTGTCATCGTCATTCCATCGGCGGACACTTCATTAGCTCGAGCGGTGGCAACGACTCCGCCCAGGTCTCCATTAGGCGAGGGTTTCCTTCGAGATGATTGATTTCTCCTTTTTCCATTGTGTGCCAATGCCGATGCTGGGCGAAGGAAATGACAATCATTTGTTCGTCTCGGAGGACGGCCTAAACATCCGGCTGGAATCGTCAGAGTATTCAAGCAATGGGTTTTTCTTCCCAGCCTGGAGGAAGGCACCGATGTTTCGCGAGTGATAAAATGCAATTAGGATTAAATAACTTTTTCCCCCATTGTCCGATGCTGTTGAGAGCTGTTTCACTATATTTCTCAAAGCCTTTGCTGAAGACACTGCAGTTGGTTTTATAGCTGATTTAATATTGAACAAGAAAGTGCCCCAGGTGAAGGTTCTCCTTTCTGTAATGCACTTTTTCCATCGGACGCACTCGACACTCTGTCGTGCGTTCGAAGTCACTCGACAGAAGGTGCTCGAAAGACTCACTACGTTTAGTTCGTCGTGGGCCTAAATTTGCCATCTCACGACACAAACCACCATGCATCCCTTCGAGGTGCAGAAAAATGCATCTCACCCAATGGTAAACTAAATAAATCCGCCACGATGTTGATTCTGCCACGCTCCGTTCGGACACACGCGTGAGTCACTCCGTTTTCTCCACTCCACGCTGGCCCGGCGTTGCGCCACGGAGTCACTGGGTCACTTTCGTTTGATTTGAGAGCAAATATGCATAGGCGCAAGATGCAAGTGCGAGCCGGCGTCTTGAGTGCATTGCGGAACGGGCGGGAAATCAATGCACGGTCCAGTGTTTGTACTTTTACCAGTGTACACTTTCTTGACCATCATCCTGGGATATTGTGTACAGTTTAAGACCGCGTCTATTCGCAAAATGTCCCTCAGATGAAGATGATTTATCACCATATGATGAATGTATTAAAACATAGGTGATTTGGAGTCTATTTTTTGCTTCTGGTTGTTCTTTTTCAAGAACTGTTTTCTGTGCCCAATCTATATGATTTTTTTGCTATTTGAGCAACTTCAAGTTTGGAGCTCTTTGCTCTTGTTTGTCTTTTTTTACATTCATCACCACAACGCCACTTCGAACTTTCTATTTCTTGTTTGAAGCCTGAGTTAGGGCTTAGTTCTAAGGTTGCCGATGCATGTGAATTAATTAGAATTTTGTTCACCTCTGTACAGGACTGTTTTGTTTACCTCGGCACAATAAGCCAGAAAAAAAACAAACGTCAGCTGCAAGAAACTCTTTTTTATTTGCATACATGCAGAGTTCACTGCCAAGTTCATAGACAAATTAGTGAGCTGTGAACATCTATTTTTTGTTTAATTTATTCAATTTATCTGTAAAAGGCTCTGCAAAGGCGAACAACGTACTAATTCGTGGAAAGATCAATCGAACTGCAGGAACACGAAGGTTTAACGGACCATTCGAAATAAATTACTTTCATCGTTGAAAAGCTTGTTGTGTTGAGCTTTTACCGGAGCTTTTTATCCAACGCATTTTTTAAACCTGACGAATAAATCGCAATAGACAGAAAGCGATCTAAAATATTGAATACTCCTGATTTAAATCGTCTCGAGCAAATACGGTGGTATTAAAACATATTTTTACGAGCATGCCAATAAGAAAAAGGGACGTTTCAAACGGACGGATGAAAATATCAATTAAAATAACACTTCCCCGATGGTAGATCGAAATGAAAAATTAATGAAAAGATCTACAGGAACCCTTTGTTGCATTTTCCCATAAACAGACCTTTCCAAGCAATTTCTCTCAATTTTTTTATTCATAAAAGTCAATATGCCATCAGAAACAAGCCACCATTGTTTGCGTTGCACATCTTTGCAGACCTCACAAAAAAGGTACCTGAAGGAAAAATAAGGAAAAAGTAGTTTCCATACACCAATTTACTTCCTCCCTTTCGGGCAAGGTCTTATTGAAAAGCCCCCGGCAGACCGGAGGGTCAGTGGAAAAACACTAACCGGGTTTTCCGCGCCATTCCCATTAAACGTATCTATTATTCGTTGGCATCAACCGGTCAACCGTTGGACAGAAGTCGCATCGAGGGTGCGGGGATGATAGGGGTGCTAGGGGTGCCGTGATTTGTTTATCTGGACTCCATAATTAAACAGATTCAGCTGCGAGCTGGTTTATTCCTCCTTTCCTCTCCTCACCGCTTAAGCCCGAATGTTTTCAATTTCCTTTTTCTGTGGTTCGGTGTGTCAAATGGGTTGACGGGATGGGTTTGGAGGGGACGAGTAGGGGAAACACAAGTCACGAAACCTCCCTTTCGGGAAGGGTAGGACTTTCCACACACATACACGTGCCGGAGTTGTTGGTTTTTGTGTTGTTCGAGGTCCCAACCGAGGGAAAAGCGACAACATAACCTTCATTCCCTTCCTGCTGCGGTTTCTCGGTCAGCTGATCGTAATCGATAATCTTGATGATAATGTTTGTTACCCCTCAGACCAGCAGCTCCCCACGTAATCATACCCCACTCGTCACCCCCTTTCTTCCATCGAATTGCATCGTCACAAGGCGACTGTCATTGTGCAGCCATCCAGGGCCATTTGGGGTCCCGAGCTTCGGTTTCCGCCTGACAGTAATCGATGGCGTTTCAAACAACGGCCAGGACCCGCCATTTGTGGAACCACCGACGCTGGGGACATTTTTCATTCATTCGTTCCCTGGTGTGCGTTCCACCCCTCGCCCTTTCGGTGTAAGTGCACGAAAAGTGCACCCATCCTCCGTGCTCAAGGACGCGGATCGAAGCGGGTCTCTGTTTTTACCCCCGCACACCCCAGGGTCTCCCGACAACTCCACCCCGTTGGTGAAGGTTGTGAAAAGCTCGCACGAACCGCTCGGCTAACTGCATTTGCCAGTGCGCCGTTGCGCCGGTGCATTTGTTGGTGGTGCGGGACAAATACACAAACACAAAAAAACGCTTAGCTTTAACATGCACAGACCCCAGCAAAAGCGGTCCACCGTTTTCATGCAAATAGGTTCCTTTAAATTCAACCACAAATCAAACTCATTTCAGAAGCTTCGAAACTGGAAGTAAGAAAAGTGGTTATCGTTGAGAGAAAAAAAAACACCAAAACAATGTAATAAGCAATGTAATTGCTTAAATTCCTGTTTACAGAAGTTATTGAAAAATGTTTACATCCATTACATTGCATTCCATAAATTTGATCCATTCATGGATCATCATCATATCATTACAAACCTAACGATAACTTAAGGCGTTAGTTATTCTCATTAAATCTAAGTTCAAAATTTAAATGAAAATCCAAAACCAAAGAACCAACAATTCTGGAAGCTCTAGAAGAAATATCTAAAAACGAACATATCCAAGTAAATAATTACGTCTAGACGAAGAAGTAGATATACTTTCACAAGCATTGCAATCAATTTTCAGCATTGAAACCAATTTGAAACTACGAAGCACTAAGCAAAATACTTTTGGAGAACTTAGCTGTATCTATAAAAGCTATGTAAATGCTAGTTTACGCTAGTATGAGATTACGAAAATCTCACATTTTCGCGATAATTTCATCATTTGAAACATTCTCTTTTCAAAGAAGCAGGATACTCAATTTAAAGTGCCATAATCAGAACAATTTACTTAAATCATTGGGACCTCAACTGAATCAATATTAGATCAATCTCTGAAACGAATCCTTAACCAATAGAAAAAACCTGCCTTAGTAACCAAAAACTACTTATAAATATTACACACAATTTTGTTTTTAGGTAGTTTCTAACGTAACTACTCCCGAACGCTTGGAAGTGGTGAATTCGAAACTGGAATAATGAAAAGTGCTAGCAGACGAGAGGATAATCTAAAACTCTACCAAAACCATACCATAAGTAATAATCGTTTCACAAAATTTTTCAAATATTTCTTCTATCTTTTTCTGTTATTTAGTGCACAATTCCATCTCAGTGTTAGCTTAATGACGTCAATAAAATCATAAGGCTCCTAGATTCTAGCAGAATGGTTTAGTTTTAGAAATATTTAAATGATTTTCCAACAAACATTTGAAAGGAAGCATTTCAAAATTTAACGATTAAATTTGACGACATACGTTTATGAATTCAATCTTTTACAGACCTCGTAACAGTTTTTCGTTTAGAGTTTCGTAATTTAGTGTGACAAATAATTTTTAATTTAGCTTAACTTTCACATCATGTTATTTTATATTTCTTTTTTTAACCCAAGGTTTTGATAAGTTTTCCTTGAAACCAAATAAATGTCAGCACAAGCGTTCGAAAACTCACAAGAACTGCCTAGACGGTAAGCGAAATAATCGGCATTACAGAGGAAAACAATTGGTGAACCCTGTAAAAATCAATTGTGAAGTTGGAGAAATTCAATTGGAGACCAATAAAACAAATAATAATAATAATAAACGAAAAGTTATAATCATATTTGAGTGATTTCGTGTAAATTGTAAGTAAATTCTCATGTTGAAAGATGCAGAATGAATCGCATCAATATATTTTTTAACATCTTTTATGTTTCTTTTCATACAGCTAAGTTTGATTTCAACATCTTTCAACACTTCATATCGACTAAAACTTGTATTTTTGTTAGTATCAAAGCAACAAACTCGAGCCATTGCAAGTGCACAAGTTATCAACCGGTTTACACTGGTGCGCGCAAGATTCGCACCGTACGTCAACACGCGATCATGCTTCTGGACGAAACCTGGCGGACGAAACAATCGGCAACAAAGACGACCAATCGCACGTCGACGACGACGAAATTGAACACGATTCGCATCCCACGAAGTTCGGCCGAACCACGCGGAAAGTTCGATCCCCGCCGCCGTCGCCGCCAATGTGAAGCAATATATATATGTGTGTGTGTGTTTGTGTTTGTTTTCCTTTCTGGCTGCTCGCGGTGCCACTGTTGGGGGGGAAAAAAGTGCATCCGCGAACGTCAGCCGTCAGTTGCCAGTTGCCCGCCGAGACGTTCGCACGCGTTCGCACCGAAGCCCACGGACACGGAAAACCCTAACCAGGGGAAAACCACCACGCAAAGTGTACGTGTGTGGGTGTGTGTGTGGTGTGACAAGGGGAGAAGAAGAAGTGAGCGAGTGAACGATGAGTGAAAGAAAGTATTCAATGGAAAAACCGCCCCGTTTGACGCCACGTGGAGTAGATTTTGGTGTTTGAATTTTCATGGGTTTTTCCCGGTTTCCGGTGCAAGTGTGGCTAAGGGTGAACCGAACCGTTGGTCGATGGTAATTAAATACTATCATACCCGGATGCTCAACCCCTTCTCCCATCCCCCGGTTGGCTGCTGGCCATTCGTGCTGAAAAACTGCTTTTCCACGATGGAGGCGCCTGGTGCCTGACGTAAGCATGTGTATGCGAGTGCGTGTGTGTGTGATTGGTGCAAAGCTTCTGCGTGAGGTGAGATGTGCGTGTTCGGTGGCCGCATTCACCACTTCCGGTCACCTTCCGTCCGCCCTTCCAACCCAAAACCCGAGTGCCTTTTCTTTAACGCGACGATTAATGAGGTGAAGCCAATGAGTGCGCCATAAAAGAGAACACAGCCCCTGCTGGAAGAAAGCGGAAGGGAAAACACCCTCAAAGGTGTAGAAAGCAAACAAAAATGGCCCCCCTCGTGGGCCCTCCTTTGATTGGTGGATTGGAATATTTTCCTGACACTCGCCGCTTAAATCAAGCACATAATCGTGGTCCCAAACGTGCTGCCCGCCTCGCGGGGCGCGAAATCTACTTCCGGTGTGGTGCTGAAATGATGGATTTGACGATAAGAAAGCGGAAGGAAACGGGCGCATTACAGTCGTGCGACATCAAAGCGGCGGTCAGCGAATGCTTTGACGAGGATAATGAGAGGCGCTATCGGGAGCATCGATGTAATTCACAGTATCACTTAGTTACGAAATTGGTCATTATTTCACCGGAGACCAAAATCAGACGTTAAGAAAAACAGTGTCCCTGAATGTAGCCCTGCACAAACGTTTCCTATAATTATTTCCCTTTGAACTGACCGTTAAAAACAAGCAGAAAACAGCGCGAGAGACCTTGCGTTTCTAGGAAGTGCATCGGAAACCGCCAAGCAGTTGCAAACCGATTGGACAGCGAAACGGTGCATCGAACGCAAGCACCGGGGCTCCATTTGATATAATAAGTATTGATTGGTCGGGGCACTAAAAATAGGGAACCTATGCGCTGCCCGTACGGCCCAAAACCGACAACGTGACGCCGTTTGTACCGGACGAGTTTTAACGAGCTTGGGTAAAAAAGAAAGGGAAGAAATTGAGCGTAGTAAAGTGGGATATAAGGGACTTTTGGTAAAGTAAACCAGTTTTTTTGGAGCAAATCATTGCAAAAATGTCTACATCGAGCACATGTTTCAATGGTAGTGTTGTGATGCAGACAAATATCAAATTACATTCCTTTTTTCCCCATATAAGTTCAGAGGTTGGATGCGTTGAATCGTGCGATGGACTTTGATAAAACCTCCAACAATCCAATGGAAGCGAAAAAAACCAGGCAAATAAATTCCGTTCCATGTTCGGCGGCACTTAAACGCTCGTTCGCGCAATCGATGACTCCCCATTGCGTTGATTCATGGCGGCGTTGAAATATTGAACCACTTTCGGATGGATCGCCCCCAAACGAAGCGACGGCATCAACTCTGGGTGTCCCTGGTGCAATTTTGTCATTCGATAAGTGGAGTGAGGAAGGCAACGTAGGGTCGCAGGGTGGTCAGAGTGGCGGGGTCCGCGACTCGGATTCTCGAAGGCTCGGTTTTGTGCCCCACCACAGCTTCCGCAGGCGGCGAATGCAATCTCCCGCGGGACATAATTAGCCAGAAACTGTAGAAGCACAAACTCAACTTGCGGAGCGAGTGACCGGAAGTTGAGAGTTTGATCCGATGGGGGGGGTTGGGAAAGTGTGGTCAACGAAAACAATATAAAAAGTTGGTTTAAGATTGGAGCAGCATTGGAAAATGCAAAAGCAGTGTAACAATGGTTTGTTTATAAATAAACGAAGATGATTTCAAGCAAGTATGCAAAATGCTTTTGTATATAACATTCGAGGCCAAAGGGAAGCTAGTAAATTAAAATCACATTGACATTCAGAGAACGACCAAACTTAAAGTTGCCTTAAAAATATTATTGATAGGAAAATAATGTCTTAACAAAAACATAAATCATACAGATAATTATTGAAATAGCACATAAAATCTATTAAATACAAATCCATTAAACATCAATTTTCCATCTTTTTTGTCTCTATTGTTACTCACATATGAGATTTTAATTTTTTTGAATACTACTACGTTACACTCTATTTGGATCAAGAGAACATCAAAAACAAAACACCAAAGTATACACTTTTAGATAAATTGAGACAAGTTTAATTTCACAATTTGGCATCCGAATTTAACTATTATAAACCTGACTCAAAGTTGAAGCTAGAATGCAAATGTAGCAGAAGAAGTTTTAAAAACAACACATTTACTATTGAACAACAGATTTAAAAAAACTAAAGTAAAAAATACCGAGTATTAGTTGAAAATCGTTATAAGATAACATAAATTGATCTTTAAGAAAACGTTTTTCAAATTCAATAATGCAATAAATGAAGCAAGCAATGCGAGAAATGAAAATTCAATAATGCGCAGAAGAAACGCAGTTACTATTAAAGAACAGATTTAAAAAGAACTAAAGTAGAAAATATCGAATAATAGTTCAAAATCCTTAAAAATTAACATAAATGGAGCGTAAAGAAAACATTTTTCAAATTCAATAATGCAATAAATGAAGCAACCATTGCAAGAAACGAAATTCCAGTGATGCAATAACAATTGCAGAAGAAACGCATTCAATATTGAACAACAGATTTAAACAAATAGAAAATAGAAGAATAGTAGAAAATACTAAAGTAGAAAATATAGTGTAAACTCGTTAAAAGTTAACAGATTGAGCTTTAAGAAAACATTTTTCAAATTCAATAATGCAATAAATGAAGCGAGTACGAATTTTGTATTCCAAGGGAAAAATTGAAACACAACATAACACATCATAAAGCGCTTTGCAGTAGCAAAGCAACATAAATGATTGAAAACTTAACTGTAACATAAAAGAGAAAATGAAATGAAAATCACAAAATTTTTCATCGAAACTTATGGTAAATTTAAAAAAACACGCAAAGGTTGTTATGATTGAAACTTCCAAATATAAATCAGCAGCTTTTCTTCATGAGATTAACGTAAACAAAAAAGTAAACAAACACTGGCGAAAATAGGTTTAGTGTAAGTTCATAACGAACCTCGGCGAGTTGGATCCAATTCCATGCCATCTGACGATGACGTAAAGCCCACCAAGCTTTTCGTTGTTTCGTTGCTCAAAATCGACCCCGAACCGGACCGGCCGTTCGCCCTTTTTCATTTATTAAGCATTTACCACCCACAGCTGTCCGGGTAAATGCCACCGAAAACACATGTTCTACCCACGGTCACGGAAAGATGGTCGGGCGTGTCGTCCCACCCGTGTTCGGATCGTCGAATCGATCCCGGGGCTCCAGCCATGTGTTGATGTTCTTCGAGGTTCGCAGAAATATTTCGTACGCCCGAGTGCATTCGTGGGAGCACCTACATAAGCGAGTCCTGTTTGCCTTGAATGGAAGAATTTCACTCACGGATAAAGCGTACAGTTCAAGAACAAGGCTTGGAACATTCTACCAAGTGATGTCATCTTAGAAACAAATATGAAAACGACCTGGGATAAAAACATAAACTATCAAAAGAATAAAGCTTTAGGTAAACACCAATGAGTTAAAGTATTATTGATGGTGACGTACTGCAAATAACCTTCCATTGTTTGACCCACGAAACAAATGAACGTGTGGCGATTCAATCGAGGTCCTCGTCTGCTTCAAAACCCCTTTTAAAGGGTGTCGGATATTTCGTGCAACCATCTGGTAGACCATGACCCAGCACGCGACGCCTCGACAATAAATTCCAAATAATTAATAAATTAATCAATGTTCACCCTTGCTCGTTCGGGTTGCATTCCCTGTCCGGGCAAACGTCAGGCACGTACGACAAATAGTCTGGCGTCCGAACTTTCCTTTCCTCTGTGCACTGGATCCGTTTTCGGTGACTGGCTTCAGATGTTAAACTGCAAGTCCACCTGTTGCATCTAACGTCCGGGAGATCATAAACACAGTCGTTGTTTGCAACCGGAGGAAGATCTCGGTAGGTGTCTCGCCCAACGGCCTATAACTTCCACCGGTGTTATTTAGTCGGGGAACTCGCTGGCGGGACGCAGTTTTGCGCAATAGTGTTTGCTCACCAAAACACCTCCCCGAGGAGAGACATCCTCGATTATTATTATTGCTATTATTTGCTGTCTAGCTAGACGATAAATTATGCAAATCGGCCAACCTGCCTCCCAAGCGGCCCCTTCTACGTCTTCCACCATAAGAGACTCTTCATCTGTTACGAAACGGCTGAGAAGCAACCGAAAACCGAATCCGAACCCAGGAGTCAGCACCTCAAAGTGAGCTGTCTGACAAACATTTCCGAGAATAGCTGTGTGTGTGTGTGCCTGCATGTTGTGTGTGTCCCCCTGTTTAACAAATGTCATGTCAACCTATCAACCTTCATCAAACGTTTGGGGAGACTGCTCTCTTGTTGGTTGCTTGCGCTCGAGTGCTTCGCGGCTGATGCAAATCAGACTACCTTCTTCCAGTTCCAGACAAACGCCTCGTGTGTGTGTGTGTGTGTTTCCAGCTGTAGCAGATCATCAGTAAATTGGAACGCTGCTGAGATGGCGGCAAACTTCAGTGCAATAGGCATCGGCGAGAAGACTGCAGTACGCGACATGATTAGTTCACTTCCGACACGTGCTACGAACTCACTTGTCTTCGACTAAGATCTCCGGAGCGGAAGCACCGTTTAAGGTGTGTGTTTTGGTTGTGGGAAGAATTTGCAAGTGTGGAACGGATGATTGGAGTGTTCTCTAGCAAACGGTGTTCAGTGTTCGGTTCAGATCAATCTCTTGGATAAGCTGAACCTAATAGAAATTAAAATCGGCGATGGTGGAGTGTGGTGAAATATAAATAAAAAGCTAAACAACAGTGCGACGACTACCGGGAGTGTTTGGAGTGGTCGAAGGAGGGAAAGGAGACCCGGTGTAGTGTAATCGCTTCGTGGGTTCGGTCGCAGCAGCACGCAATCCTCAGGGCGGCCAGCGCAGACGTGGTGCTGCGTGCCAATCTCTAAACAACCATGAAATGATTATAAACCCCTGCCATCGGAACCCCGGAACCCCAGGACCAGGACGACCGCTCGGACGAGGAGGGCGTAGGCGGCGGCGGCGGCGGAGGCGCCGAAGAGGGTCGCCTGGTGCCCCAAGCTGGACACCAAAATGGCGCCCGGTGTGGCCAGAACCATGGCCCGGAGTACATCGATCGTGTTCGCGGTGCTGCTGCTTGTTTTATGGTGAGTTTGTAGAAGTCTGAAGGCGTCCGAGATTCCCCTAAGGGATATTAAGAGTTGATCCACTTCAGCGCTTTATGTCAGTCCAATATGTTACCAATATGCAGATGCCATCATCAGCTCGAATAGGCCACTCAATCTCCAAATCGCATCGCGAATCCGAAAAACGAAAACGAAAATCAATTACACACCTTCACCTTGTGCGTCAGGGACTGCAAACTCGTAATCCCTTCTTTTTAACGATCTGCAAAAGGTGGTTCATAAAACAACAAACCTCCCCATCGTGAGGGCGCATTGTGGCGTGATGCAAACGCTACGTCCATAAAACGTAAAGTCATGAAAATCCTAACCTTTCGGAAAAATATATCGACGCTGAGGGTAAGCTGGGAGTCTGACTGGATAAGGAGGTGCGAGAAATGGGTTGATTATTTATTGAGACTTCATTTGGCGGGTCCATTTTTGTTTCGTTTTCGGACCCAAAGTTGATTTTTGTCGCTTCTCATGGTTTTCCACAGTTCGTACATAGGAGCAAAAGAAATTTCAAGTGAGCTGTAAAGACTTCTGTTGTTGATAAGAGTGCTTTACAAGCGTAATACTGAAATTTGAAAGCGGAACCAAGCGGACCCAATTTTCATTTTTAAACCCACTGGTGATAATTTTCACTTCACAATCCTTCTCATGACCAAGTGACGAAAAGATAAGATATTTTCAACTTGACTCGAAAAATTCAAATATTAACCCATTTTTAAACTATGTAAAATATTTGAATATCATTGAGTTTTAATCACGTTTTCTTATGCTTAACGAAACTTAAAGGCATGGCAAACGAAGCGTAATCGCTAGTGTAATCGTGAATTACGCTGGTCTTTCGTGTATCGGTAATATTCGGCCCAAGCGTAATCTGCGCTTTGTTTATGTTTTGCATCATATGGTGTAAGTGCAAGCAAAATCTGCTGAAAAATTGCAGCATTTTTTCGAAGCTATGGCTATTATTTTGTTGTTTATTCTTTGAACTACACAAACTACGCTAAATAACCACAGAGTTTCGTAAAATAAACGATAAAAGCGCGCTCGAATGAACTACTCGTTCGTTTGTCTACGTTTTGACAAAATTACGCATGCGATTATAGGGTACTAGCTGATTTACCCGATTTTATCCGGAAAGAATTCAGATTTTTTTCTGGTGATAGAGTGTTTTCATTGAGTATCTAGAGTCCTACCATTCGGCTTGTTATGGCCCGTGCCAAGTGGTATATACCTAGACTCTTAAAAATTTGGAAATGAAAAAGAAATATTGAAATTAACAAAAATGCATTTGGTCAAAACCAACTTAAAACGACAGCAAAACATAAAAAAAATGTTTTAGTCGTCTAACTGTTCTTCCCTCTAAGTCAGCCAAATTACCCAATTGAAGCAAACATAAGAAAAACTATGCTGGAAACCCAGTTGAACCAGGAAAATGGCGTTAATTTAATTGTAGGAATTGTGAATTGCTTGTTTCCCTACCAATTATTTGCAATCCGTTCTTTTTTATGTGCTTAACGACTGCATAGACTTTCAATATTTAATCTATGAAATTTTTAGCAACCTACTTTATGCATTCAATTTGTATTATTTTTTACTAAAAGTAAATT
>KE525352.1:4096652-4121381 GCA_000441895.2 Anopheles sinensis | reverse complement strand
AACCGCAAGCACGCAGAACCAGTTGCATTCCGAATTGAGTACGATTTCGTGCTTTCGTGTGCATCCGGGCATTTCTAACAGGCATTTGCATGCTCATCACGAATCGTGATGCAAACTTCCATTGAATGATTTTCCAACTTAGAACAAAGGAAAAAGTCGGAGACAGTGCTTTACGTTGCTAATGTATTATCGAACCGGGAATCTGAAAGTATTCCAGACTTTGGGTACTAGCGTTTGACTAGACGAAAAAGGTATCTTTTTTCTTCCTTCGTAGCATACAACCTACTCCCGGTCACGTACGAAAACATTCTTGGACTAAAGTGGACGGGTTTGTCCCGAACTTTGCCTTCGTTTCATGCCATTTCCTTTCGTGTCGAGACTTTACATCTAAGGTTCTCCCTGTCTTTATCGGAACAATCCACTTAACTCCCGTTTTTCTCTTGTTCCTTTTTTAAAATTTCAGGGGCTAGTGTCGTTTCGGAACACACAGGACCATTAACCAACTGCTCACGATGAGGATGGACATCTTCCGGTGGCTTCCGGGGGCCTGTGGGAGTCTCGGGCCGGCACTTATTCCACCGGCACACATCGCCGTCCTTTGGTACTTCTGGCAGAACTATTCCCGTTTCGTGGACAAGCGCTTCTGCTCCTGTTCCTGCTGGGACACGGTTTTTAAGGGTAAATATACTTCTTACTTTGAACAACGTTTCGAAAATTAGACTTATTCCGTTCTCTTTGCAGGAACGTACGAATCCGGTATCGCGTCGTACAAGCACATGTACTTCAATGCGACACAGAACACGATGAAGATGTGGTTGCTGATCGTGGTCGGTGTGATCGCACTGTACGAGTGTACGAAACACCTGGTGCAGCTGCTGTTGCAGAGTAAGGTGCGCTACACGATGATCGTACTGTTTCTGCTGTCCATTTTCTCGCACTATTACGCCTGGTGGGCCTATTTGAATTACTACAACGACGAGTATTACCATCAGTGGAATCATCAGCTATTTTTCACCGTAAGTCAATCGATCGATGAAGGAGGTCGTTGGTCATTGGAGACTGATACTTTTATTTCACTTCCATCACAGATCACTGAGCTCATATCAACCAGCTTTGTGCTGCATCTGGCCAACGTGGAGAACCAGGTGACGGCCCGGAAGACGCTCAGCATCGTGGGCATCGCGCTACTCCACATTCTCGCCAGCGGTGTCGATCAGTTCATATCAAACGTCTTCCGAGGCGAAGGTTACCCGCATCAGGTCCGTTTCCTTTAGTTCCTCTTTGCACCATTCAAATTCATTGCAAGTTCATCACTTCCATTTGTCCTTCTCCGTTCGTAGGTCGTGCGGGATCTGGGGTTCATGATACCGGACGTGATGCATCTGATCCTGCCACTGTGGCTTCTGCGCCAGACGCGCCTCGAGAGCTTCAGCACACGCCCGTTCTACCGGGATCGCAATCTCCGGCGGGATGTGGTGTTGATGTTCTTCGTCGTCACAGTATTATTCACCATCTGTTCGTTCCTCTAGGAGCAGGGGCACGCTGGTGGTGGCGGAGGAGGCGGTTAATCCTTGTGGCTGTAAAAATGTTTAAAAACTATCTTCCCACCATCATCATAGTATCGAAAAATGCTCACCCAACACTTAGTAACAAAACCACCGTCCCTCCGGAACTAACGGAAGGAAACAATGCCAAGCCAAATACCAGCCAACAACTCGAAGCGCGGGACACGAAGCCGTGAAACGTCCCTTTTATATCGTGGGGAGATCGGAGTGTCACGGTTGCTTCTAATTTTATCGATTATGCTCTACTAGAAGAAAAGCAAAACACGTACGTAAAGGCTTCCAACGCAGAGAGCAGTAGGAAAATATCGTTTAACGCGACTCTTGAAACCATCGATCACCGTAGGAAGGGAACATATCCACTGAACACTGAAAACTTATCAATAATTTTAGTAGAAACCATCCCGCTTGGCAACGGGGGCTTCCGCCGCGATGGCGTGCGTAGCGAAAAAGGCTGATTTTGTCCCGAAACCGTGGGATTGTTTTACCAAGAGGGGGAGGAGAGAGAGTGAGCGGAGGAGAGATCAGAGGAAGACCGTGGCAGCTGCTTCCAAAGTTGGCATGCTTGAGCTTTTAATGTGCGAGCTACGACTCCGTTGGCATATCAAGAGTGAGGGCGTCCGCGTGAAACTGGGAAACTGATGAAGTTTCCTCCCAGGTTCTGCCAGAGTTTGAGTTGAGCGGCTACTCTCATACTCGTGCATTTTTAGAAGACATCTCATGACTCGTTTAGCTGTTTTAGAAGAAAAAAATCAGACCATAGATCGTACGATCGATCGATAGAAGAGCAGGAGGTTGAAAAAAGTATCGTAAAGGAAATGAACAGCAACGTAGAGTAACTAGTTAAACTACCTGTTTGCTCCCAACGTGAACAATTGGGGAATTGAATTTCCGCTTCCGGAAATGTCCATAATAGTGGGTGCGAGCACCGTGTGTCGGAAACACGGGGGACGAACAACAAGTCGTACTAGAATGTAGACAATAAATATATTAACGAAAGAAAAGGAAACCCGAAACAAACCAACATTAACTGTTAAGGAAAAACCCGTTAGGAAAAACAATGCAAGCTGGGCGGAATAAGTTAAAACCAGTAGTGAATTTAAAAATTGAAACACAGAATCCCACAATACAATTGACCCCCACGAGCGCCGCGACCCCGTCGTTTGCGAATTAGATTTTAGGCAAAGCAAACCATTAACCATTCTCTGATGCAGGGAAGGAGAGAGAGTGAAGGAAAAAAGTATATACAAAATCAATATTATTTATACACTCCACTGAAGAGATGACCCAAGGATAAAAGCGTTCGATTTCTGTTAGCATCCAAGTTGTTGTGCCGTCGGCGGACGTGCTGTGGCAACGAGATGAGCTCAAAAGGACCATGGGGACATAGCGTGTGGAAAAGAAAAACGTTTAGAACGATTAGATTAATAGGCGGATACTATCCAAGACAAGGGAAACACGTGTGTGTAGAGTTATGCGAAGAGAAACATTTCCTTCGGTTGAAGCGTTCAAGCAAAACCATTTGTAGTCGCCACGTAGGGAAAGGTAGTTCCAAATGGCCCCGTTAGTGTGCGGGAGGGTGGGGAGGGAACTTAAGCCGGCAGCTACGTTAAACAAGCAGTGATTGTTGTGTACTTCCTTGCTAGTTTGTAAGCAGCCCAAAATAGTGTAAAGTACGTAGTCATGTGTAGCAAACGGCCGCAGCGTGTTTGCGAAGAATTTATCCGATCGGCAGGAGGAGATTGTTTCCTTGTTTGTACCATGTGTTAAAGTAATGTAGTAGCGGTTTTTGTTAAAAGATCATGCGAGGATAATTGAACAGAAAGAGGAGATAGTTGCAGAAGTAGAAACTACAAGAATGCTAGCGGATTTACAAGCCAACATAACTATCCTGTGAAAAGAACTTATCATTTCTCTCCTTTCAAGTTTGTGGGCAGTTCACTGATTTAATTCAGAATCTAACCACAAGGCGCGATAAATCAAACCCAAAGAAAGCCCATTTTTGCCCATTTTATACTTTGTACCAATTTCTTACTTTTAGTCTTGCGTTGTAAATTTCTATATAAATAAGTCAAACTAATCCTCAGCTATGACTGATCTTCTCTGTTAACAAAAATATACTCGAGGAAATCATCAACCGCTTTCTGTTTTATTTTCCGAAATTTACGTTCCAACGATCGTTTCAAACGCCGCTTCGTTCGCGTGAAGGGCACCGAACCGGTAATTCAATGTCAACGGCCTGACAAGTGATCTCTCTCTCTCTAGCAATAGCGGGTATACCTGCTGCCGATCCTGCGCTCCTGTTACTCAGCGAGGAATTTTCGACCTCACCGATGGTCACCGGGGCCGGCTCGCATTGCAGCGCTTCGCGAGCAGAGGCTACCTCTTGCGCGGTTCTGCGCTCCTGTTACCAGGAGGCAAATTTTCGTCGCATTTTCGATAGCGCCGGATCCAAATTTTTGCCGCGCAAGATCGCAGCCGGTGGTGGTGTGAGTGAGTGAGATCGATCGATCGATCGCGGGCCGGCTCGCATTGCAGTACTTTGCGAGCAGAGGCTACCTCTTGCGCGGTTCTGCTCTCCTGTTACCAGGAGGCAAATTTTCGTCGCGTTTTCGATAGCGCCGGATCCAAATTTTTGCTGCGCAAGATCGGTTCGCTCGCAGTCGGTGGTGGTGTGAGTGAGTGAGATCGATCGATCGATTAATCAATATTAATTTTGTCACGCTTACCCTTTAAATAGGCGGCCATGTATTTTCGGATCCATTTGTTTCGTTCAATAAAAACGCAATAATATTCTGTGTTCGAAATTTCTTCTCGCTTGACTTCTTTACTGGTAGAAAATAAACAAAGATAGCCCTATTACAATGTCATTTATCTGTGATGTGAAAAGGTGCATTTTATACTGTTTATCGATCGTTTAGAAAATTGGATACTGCTGTAAATCAACGCCTGGCAGCGGCCGGGAAAATTCGAGCGAATTTTCCCAACTCTAGTTGCTCTGGTTCATAATTAGTTCTGTGAAAAATGTTTGCATTCTTGTGGTATTTTCTTTTGGATTTTGAATGCTGCTCACCGTTTGACTGGTTTGTCGT
The DNA here is from genome assembly GCA_000441895.2 of Anopheles sinensis. Taxonomy (NCBI): domain Eukaryota; kingdom Metazoa; phylum Arthropoda; class Insecta; order Diptera; family Culicidae; genus Anopheles; species Anopheles sinensis. The sequence goes on along the minus strand of KE525352.1, from coordinate 4,116,727 downwards.
TTCTCTATCGGTTGCTCATTACGGAACAAGGCCGCAAGTAATACTCTACAGTAGATAGTGTGCCTCGATCAAATGCTAGCACTAGGTAGCTTCCGGTTTTCTCAGTGCTTAAATTACAACCCTCAAATTACAAAACAAAAAAGATTCTCATTTGTATGCTACGTTCCGCCTTTTGAGATTCGCTCTTTTTACGTGGTCCGTTTACCACCCGTTGATGGTGGGGAAAAGGAGATTCTAGTGGAAGAATAGATCGCACCCCTCTTCGAATTTGAATTCGATCTGAAGGATCGTACAAGATTCTGTTTCGAAAATGCAACATACACGATCGTCCTAGTGGGTTTCCTTTTACTAAAAAAAACACTATCTAAATGTGAAATTGAACAAAATAAGACCTAACCTAACCATTACGCTTAAAAATATAAGAGAAAGAAAAACAAGAGTAATAAACCCTTTACTTGCTCTTGCAACAACATTCATCTCTAGTTCTCGCTTCTACAGTTCGTTTCAAGCTGTTTTGCTTCGTTTCTTATCGCGTTCCGAAGTACATTTAATGGACGGGTGAAATTATAAAAATTAAAGTTTCGTTTTCACTTAAGATTAGAATCGTTTTTTAAAAAAAGAACCATTGGAGCAAAGGAGGAAAGATTGATCAAATGCATCAGAGCGCAACAAACACAAACACACACATCGATCGATGGCCATTGAGGGGTTTAGTTCTTTTCCTTGTTGTATTGCTGGCTCGAGGGCAGAATTGGTCGTCTTTTTGGTCATATTGGCCGCTGCCCTTTCCTTCCCTCACGTCTCTTCTTCCGCCCGAGCATACACACAGGCAAATAGTATTTACAACAGATCGATTTGTCGGCGGAAGAAAAGAGAATGACTGGATATGGATGGGAGATGCGGCGACGGGCAACCTTTCCCAATTTTGCCCCTTGTGTTCCACCGAAAAGCCCGCGTGGAGAGGAATTTAGATGAAGAATTCCTTTCGCTTGGTGACTTGGTGTCCGGTGGTCGACTGGACGACGGCATCGTCCGGATCGAGGGCCGCCTCGGCACCCTTGTCCTCCTGCGTGAGGTAGTCACCCTTGTGGCGGTTCATGTACCGTCCGATCAGTATGGCCATAATGATCAGCAGCAGCAGAATGACGGCCAAAACACCTGAAAAGGGAAAACCCGATCAGTAAAAAACCACAAGACAACCGTTGACGATCGCAGCACTTACTTCCAAGGATGGCCGTGTCGGGGCCGTACGCATCGCGGAGCCTATCCTCGTCGATGAGCGGCGGTGGACGGGTTTCGATTTCGATCGGCGGATGCGTCACCGGTTCCACACCGCAAAAGTCCTCCGTCAGGGGCGAGCCGAGCGAGCGCACGTTCGGCGGGGGATTCTCCTGGAACAGGAGCTTCAGCGGGTAGATGTCGTCGAACTCGACGCGCGAAATGCACCCCACGAACCCGTCCTTCATCGACTCGTTCTTGCCGATGTACATGTACTCGATGTTGTTGAACTGCGCGTCGGCCGAATCCTTGATGTCGAAGTGATACTCCTGCGGTTGATAGTTGTCCACCAGCAGGACGACCGTCGAGCCGGAGTTCTTGCGCGAGAACCGCACATCGTGGTATTGGCCGAGACCGAAGTGCTTCACCGGGTAGATAAGCTCCTGCCGCTCGAACCCAAAATCGAACACCACCTTCAGATGGCCGGAGTTGGAGATGCTGAGCGTGAGGTACTCTTGCGTGATGTTGGAGAAGAACCCGAGCAGGAAGCCCTTCGGGTTGGTCGTGGTGAACCCGACCCGGATGCGCTCGGACAGCGTCGATCGGAAGGCGCCCAGGAAGTCGTACTTGATCGACGAAGACGAACGCATATTCGCACCGATTTCTGCGCGGAGAAGGGAAGACAAAAGTAAATCGGTTCAGATTTCATTATAAAACGTTGCTTCAATACTGCGTTTAACATATCATGTAGCAATTTCGGCAGTGTACGTAGAACATCAAACAATGAGAGGATATTTAATGTTGACACGACCAATCGAAGAGTGCTGGTAAAAATAGGGGAAAATCGCTTTTCGGTCGAAAAACATACTTCTGCGAGGATTGCTGTGATTTTTGCAATGTTTTCCGATGTAAAAAGAATCATCGCCTACTTAACCCTGCAACCCTCGACTGGTCGTGTCAATAATAAATATCCAACTCTTAAAGTAGGCTATCATTGTTTGATATTCTACGTACACTGCCGGGATGACATGCAGAACTCTGTAAGAGGTAACGAACACTTACCATCGGCACAAATCGGTCCCTTGAACGCACTCCAACGGCAATCGCAGCTGAATCCGTCGTACCGCTCGGTACAGGTACCGTTGTTGAGGCACGGACTCGACTCACATCGGCCCACGCAGCCCGGAACGACACCATAAAGTCCGCGTTCGGCATGCGATCGAAGGTCAACGGGTTCGCCGTTAAGAAGCAGCGCCCGAATGCAACCGACGTAGCCATCGCGATAGTCCAACGTGGCCCCGATCGTAAGCGTCGAGTTGAGGTGAAGCGCACGAACCGGACCGGGTGGTTCACGCACTTCCGCCTTCGTCGATCCGTCCACCACCAGCCGCGCCTCTTTGCGGTTCCTTTCGACGCTCACCGAATGCCATCGGTCGTCGTTCAGCTTGTTGCTCATCTCCACGTACACCTTCTGCGTGCCGGTGCCGGCCTGGTACTCGAACAGCAGCTTCGTACCGCCGACAATGTCCAGCCGGATGAAATCGGTCGGTCCGCGGGCGTGCAGCATCACCGCGTTCTCGACGGTGGTCTTAAACTCGAAGTAGATATCGCCCGAGTGTCCCATGTCGAACGGCGGCAAGTCGATGGTGGCGTCCGCGATGCGGAACGTGACCACATTGCTGAACAGACTGTCGCCGGTGCAGCGCAACGGTCCGAGCGTGTACCGGCCGAGCTTCTCGTCCACCGGCGTGCCCGTGTCACCGAAACGCAACGCCCAAACCGGCAGGTACTCCTTCTCCCGGATGTCCCCACCGTCCTCCTGCCAGTCGAGCAGGTTCGCGTCGCAGTTGCACCACTTCGTCGGGTCCACGCAGTCTCCGACCACGCCGCACTGGCACTTGCGCGAACCGGGCAGCGCTCCGGCCCAGTAGTCCATCGCCTGATTGTGCCGCGAAACCCACCACGCGTACGGGCGGAAGTTTTCCGCCTCGGAAGGTGAATTGAAGAGCCGCGACGAACGACACGCGTACGTCAGCGTTTGCCAGCACTCGCTCGAGCGGTTCAACAGGGCCTCGATCTGCGGCAGGTTCGCCTCGTAGATGATGTTCTGCTCGAACGAACCCGGCTCGGCAAACCCGTCCACGCGCGTCGTATGCTCCGAGCTGTGGCTCAACACCGTCACCACGCGCCCGTCGGAGAAGAATTCGCACGTCACCGGGAACGGAGCCAGCGGACCGCTGCCATCGACGTCGATCTCGATCCGCTGCCGCTGCTTCACGTCGTGCACGTTCTTGAACGCCTGACAGGACAGTGCGTTCATGGGCGTATGACAGACGGCCCCGGCGTACCCGGTCCCCGTGCAATCGCACGTAAACTCCATCGACGTCTGCTTGCACACGCCGCTGTGCTTGCACGGGTTCGGATTGCACCGGTCGACCATGTGGCACGCATCGAACAGCACCTCACCCTTGCAGCAGTACTCTTCCTCCTTCCAGTCGGTCGGGATGCGGTAGTTGCCGTCGATCGCGAACGATCGCATACAGCCGACGAAGCCATCCTTGGTCTTACCTCCACCGATGTAGTACAGACTGCCCGTCGTTATGTCGATCAATCTGAAGGGAAAATGGTAAGCTAAGTTAATGATTCATGCATTGGAACATTTCCTAAAGGCTCCTCTACTGTGGAAGATTATTTTCACTACTTCTTTTGCGGATCTTGCTTTAATACTACTTGTTTTCTATACAAGCCATGTTAAGTAAGAGGACACACGCAGACTTGGTGTCTTTGGTATCATTTTTAAAAAGCATTTAGAGTACTTTAAAAAACATCTTAAAATTACCAACGAATGTATCCGGGTTGGTTCTTTTACTAAGCATGATTTTTCACTGAACTATTACCTGGCCCCATCACCTTCTTCCTCGCCATTGTTCGCTAGCCTGAAGTAAATTTAAGGTTTTATAATTGCTACTGCTTATGTTTTCCTTAATCAAACCGATGGCTTCATTGAGCTAATCTACCAACCACGCTTATCATGTATCGTGTCTCTATTCTATCCTTAGTCGCCACTACTTACTTGGATGTTTCCATCGGACGCTCGTCGATGCTGAGCACCAGGCTGTTCTTCTTGATCGTCAGCATCAGATGATGCCAGTTGCCGTCGTTAAACTGCTCCTCGTAGTTGTCCAGTATCGTGCCCGGGTTGTGCTCGTAGTTGTCTTCCTTTAGGCGCACCTTCACCTTGCCTTCCTCGAGGAACACCTGCACGGAGCCCTGCAGGAAATCGTGGTGCAGCATCAGCCCCTTCTCCTCGTACGTCCGGAACGCGAAGCTGACGTTGAACTGCTTCGAGCTGTAGTAGCCCTTCAGCTTGGCGTGCGAACCGCGCGTCAGGAACGTGACCGGATTGATCGGCGGCTCGGGACAGTTGTAGTTCACGTTCACCATCCGGTAGCGCAGATGTTCGCCGTCGTAGAACGCGTCCTTCATTTCGCGGATAAAGTTCGTCGCGTTGAAGTGCAAATTTTCGATACAACCGGTGAAGTTGTGCTGGATGATGAGACCCTCCTGCAGGTTCGGGACGCCACCGATGTAAAACTGGCCATTGGGAAACAGAGTGCATCGAGATTAGTTTCGACAAACTGAGGGTTGGTTGTACAACCGTGTCCACTTACCTCTCGATTGAGGTTGAGCTTATCGAACTCTCCCTTGATGCGCCGCTGCACGATCACTCGATCGACGCTGAAGATGATATCGCGCCGGTTGCGCGAAATAACTACGTCGTGCCAAATGTTATCATCCAACAGACTTCCCACCGACATCGACGTCATGATTTTCGCTCCAAGGTCCACGTTCAGCACCATCCGATTCTTGCTGATCTGCAGCGCAAAGTAATCGCCCTGGGTTCCGCGCGAATACAGCAGCACTCCGTTCGGGTTGGCCGTCTTGAAGCGGAACCGGATAGACTCTCGGGTGGCCGCAATCGGATCCCTCAGCAAATCGTACCTCACAAGCCCGGTACCGTTCAGGTAAATGCTCTCGGATTCTACAAATACCAAACAAGTATGTTTTTAGAAACACAACAATAAACATTGTCCAATGTAATGCTTTTTTCTACTTACCATATCGACACCCGTAAAGTTCCGCACGCAGCGAGATCCGATTCTGCCACCTCGTGGGATTGATCCGGATCCACTGGGCAATGATGGGCACCTCGAAGGAGTTCGTTCGCACCGTGTCTCCATCGTGATTGCCTTTGAACAGCTACGTCGATTATCGCAAATCGTGTGTGGAAATAAGAAGAAATGTATATTAAAAGTTTGCTCCCATTTGTAATAGTTTTCCGAAGGATGCGATTCATGGGGACCTGTGTTTTGGTGAAGAAACATTTAACGTGAAACGAAACAGAAGGAGAACGGCGATCTTAACGAGGATGGTGTGATTTTAGACGCATGACACATAAAAGGAGTTAACTGCATTATCAAGCGGTTAGAGAGAAGAAGGTTCAAACTAGCGATGGTTATTCGTTTTAATCTTAACTACCAATGCTCATGCTCCGTAATGTTAGCTGGATTATTCTGTTATCGTTTTCAAACAACATTAAGCAACTAGCTAAAAGTAGATTGTGTCAAGTACTGTCTACAACTATTCGAAGGCACATTATCGATTTTTCCTTCCTTAAAGAGCTTTCGAACGAACGGGTACACGTAACGCACTGGGTAACGGAAATTATCTTATGGAAGCCATCCTCCTTTCAGCAGACGTTTCGCTTCGCCTTTTCCGATGCGGGAAGATAATTGAATGACTACGGCACATCCTACGGTGGAAGGAGGATACCTTGCTATTAATACACAGTGGAGTGGAGCGTTCGGAGGAAAGGTCACACAGAAACACATTTTTGCAAAACACACATGACACGGGATACAATTTTGAAGGGGGCAGAAGGCTTCAGCTTCCGGGCTGCTGGCGTTTACTTTACCTGCTCCTCGCCGCCACTGTCAGTGACGGACTTCCACAGTTCGCCGTCGTCCGAGAACTGGACGATGTACTCGGTGACGCACTCGCTGGTCGTCGCCCGGCCGGCGGTCGCCACCTTGCGCACCATCTTCCGCTCCCCGAAGTCCACCGTGAGGAAGTGGAAGTACGTGTTCTCGATCGGCGTCCACGCGGACCGTCCTGTGGCCGGGGCGGAGGGAGGACACAACACACCGTTTCCGGTTGGTCGATTGTTTGTTAGTGTACGGGTTTCGTACGGTTAGTGCAGAACCAGAGGTTACGAGGATTTTTCACGTGCAGAGTAGTAGTCGGATTGGATTAGTTTCATGTTGACCCGCCACATTTCGGAGTTTCCCATTTCCCAGTTGCAAATGAAGTATGGCCGGAGGTGCAGCGGTCGATGACAGGCGATCACGTCGCGTTCCGTATCGAGGATCGAGGTTTACGATCCGTGCGTTTGTGTGTTTTTGTTCCGTGGAGTTCATCACACCGTCAATATTATCCCATCATCAATTAATATTGAAAAAGGGCAGCAGAAGAAATAGAAGAAAAACGTTTACCAATTAGTTCAATTGCACACACAACGAAATTACTTTCATCCAATCGGGGTTGTTCTTTTGCTAAAAGCTGAAAGAAAAATGAACATGACGAACCTTGTTCGGAGGGGCGGGTTCGTTCATCATTAAAAGCATAAGGAATTCAAAAGAATCAAAACATAAAACAAACAGAGAACAACTATCTTAACACCAACACCATTAGAGTGAAGATAAATGGCACATCATCACCTAAAGATTAGAATACGAGACTCGAGACGGAAGATACTTCAACCCATCGCCGACTAGAGCTAGAGAGATCAGAAAAGTGGACGGCACTTAGAAGATGAATTAGTAAGAAGTCATCACCCAACAGTGAGAGACACACCGTGCGAAAAAAAGGTAGAAGGCGGGTTAGGGAAAGCATATTAGAAGCATAGAAGAGACAGGAAAAGCGCGAAAGTCTTCAGTGCACCAACATCCGCACACCATGCGCTTCCCGCCCGAGTTCCTTTTGGGGAATTGGAGATCGCCGCTCTGCCAAGATCGCACACCGGGACCGACGCTTTTGGGTTTTACCTTGGTGTTGCCGCCCGGCTCCCTGTAGTCGATATAGTCGAGCCCGTTGAAGCCGTAGCTGATGGTGTACTCGGTCAGGTACTCGCTGCTGTGCGGCCGGCCCTGCGTTTCGATGCGCGTGACGTTACGCACGTCGCCCAGATCGATCACGAACTGCTGGTCGAAGTCGGACTGCTGGGCGGTCCAGGCATTGCCACCTTGAAGGATTTTTTTAAGGAACACATGTTCATCAAGTTTGCAGGCGAGAAACGGGGAGGAGAACAATCGAGACGAAGGAAGCGATATGAACTCGCAATGTTAAACGGTAGTAAACTCTATGGCCATCAATAAATTTGACGAACAATTGGAGGATCGATACTGTGAACCTTCATGTTTTTCCTTTTGGATTCAACATAATTCTAAAGTTTGTCTGACATTCTGAAAATGCGATGTTTATGAGTAGAATCTTACAAATGAATCAAAATGCATATGCCTGACACAGTGTTCTATAACTCGATGCCACAAGGAACTGAATTCCAAACAGGGATTTGAATTTCATTCTGGCTCAAACCCAAATTGCCAGATCTACCTTTCGAAAGGATAGGTAAAAGTGAGGTTTTCCACCGGAATTTGCTGAAGCGAATCGAAAGAAAACGGTTGCACAATTGTGGTGACATGGAACGTCATATCGTCGTGGCCATGCTCGCTTAAAAAAAAACTCCCTTCCGTTCAGAACCGCGCAGTACATCCCCTTCTCTTTATGATCCAATAACAATAAACCATCCATAATAATTCAGTCCGCTTTTCCCAGCCTTTCTAGAGCCGTTCTCACAACACCCGAGATGACGCCCCGAGTTGTTGACACAGCGGGAGGGAAAGGGCCAAGTTTTCCGAGTCACCGAAGGGGTTTTCACAGTTCCTTTCTATTATTGCACCGACGAGACGATCGTCGTATGAAACGTATCCACCTATTTGAGAACCCCTCGACGAGACCATGCTCCGACGCTAGAGGGTCCTTATTTCTTTATTTCTATGTCCTCGAGCTCCTAGGAGGGTCGCTGCGTTCGAGTATGGATCGATGATCGTTCGAGCACGAGTTGGCTCTAAATATTCGGCTCTTGGGCCGGGTGTCGACTGGCAGAAGTGGAGAAAAGGTTAAACTAATATTTATACCGCAAAGCGTAACGAAATAAATTGAAACATTAAAGCACACTTGGGTTTGGAAAGGGAAAAAAAGCAAGCGAACACATAATTGTGGCATCAACAGTTGAACGCATTCTAACAACTTTTTCCCTCGTTTGGTTGATTAGTTTTGCGGCAATCGATAGGCAAAAGGACGTTTAAGAAAAAAGCAAACGGTAGCCAACGGAGCCAATAAAAGTCGATAGAAGCTAAAACTACCTAATTTATGCACATCGGTAAACGTTTCCACCGTTTGGTGAGGTGTACGCCTTCTCCACCCTTATGTTGCTCAAAAAAAGGGTCAATCGACAAATCCTTGATTGCACTCAAAAAGCTGCACATTGTCAACGGGGTTTTCCTGAGCGGACGATTGTTGTTGGGCCAACATGTTCTTCACGCGTCATCGAACAAATTGTTTAGTGTCGCACACATTTTGTGCAGCGCATCAATTGGAATATTTCACCAGCGCGTCATCGTGTTTGTTACAACACGAACCATCATCCGCGTTGTTTCCTTCCACTAAAAAAAGGGATCACGGACCCCTGTCCCGGGTGTGTTTGTGTTTTTCCCTTCGTGGAAAACTATTCCCAGGGACGCCAAGCCTTGGAACCAGCTGTTTGGAGACGAACGAATAATAATCAATAGGCGCCGCAATGGAGATCACCATCGAGAGTATGGCACGCTGCCAGATGGCAACGGTTTCGGCCGGAGTTTATGTGTATTTATGAGATATACATCCGCAAGGACCACAAGCGGACCAATGGATGTAACACCGTACTGCGGCGAATTGTAGAAAGATCAATATTTATGCGGATGTTTTCTTGCGCTTTGGCCTTCCCTGAGGGTAGGTTTCATGTTGACCCAAGTCCGCTTTAGGGCATGAGATTTCTGTTCATAGTTTTCCCCGCAGCTTTTGTTTCAATCGGTAAACTGCAACCTGGTAATTATTTTCAAGTGTTGCCGCAGGCATCAACTCTCGCAAAACTGCAGCTGGCAACACATCATACGCCATGTTCGCGATCGTTCTCACCAGATATAGGGGTCCGACACTTCCACGCGTTGTTCGTCGAAAGCTGGTGTCAGCTGGAAAGGCACATCGCGTTCCCAGCCTTCGTGTGGGAGATATGAATCTTGTACCTGAAAGGAATTCAAACATTGCTATCCCTGGTGAAGGAACCTCTCGGAATCGGAATAAAAATCGGTACAACAAACCGCAAAAGGGAGGTTTATACCGATTCCTCAAGCACACTCCCCGATGACACCGTAATGTCCGCAGGGTTGCGTGATTGCTCGAATTAGTTGTTGTCTGTTTCGCGAACATTTAGAAGTCGCTTCCAAATTCGAAGGCCCAACTTGCGAAGCGTAACCACGAGCCAGAAAGTCATGAAGTAACACACACGCGACTGGCGACGGTTCTTTGGTTCGGTTGTCATGTGATGTTTTCGTGCCATTAATGGCAAACATTGGGGAGGGTTGGAGGACCTCTTTCCTTCTGCGGTAGGAGTTCGTTATGGATCCAACAGAGCTGCCGCATGCAAAATCGACTATTCAAAGAATGTGATAAAGTTTCTTCTTCTTAGGACGGTGAGGATATCAGGTTAAACCGTCGGAAAAAGGGCTTGGCAGAAGGAACTGTTTGCGTGCCCATCTATTTCTCCGTTCGTGTGCTCCGTGGATGGATGGACGTTTGTCAGCGACGACGAAAGTTATGGCCGACTGTCGGTGCAAGTAACAGACCGGGTTCCGGTAGGAACTTTTTGTCTAATCTTCCGTGTTTTCGACAAACTGCTTTTGGAGGAGGAATTTTCTTTCTATCTGGGTCAATCGAAGACATGCCGTGCCGACGACGTGCGGGGTTCGTTTACCTTAGCTACTAAATATATATTTATTTTACGTACACAAAGTAACAAAAATCCGGAACACACCTTATTCTTAACTCTATTCTTCCTCCTCTTTCCCTTGGTGTGTTTTTACTGAGAATGGCCAAACGTTACATCGTGTCCTTATTGACTAAATAAAACCCACCACCAACCTAGAGAAAAAAAACAATGAGACCGTCTGGGCAAAGATGGTTACTTGGCCTTCTTATACTCCTTGCTGATAATACCCTCACAGTAGTTCTCATCGATGGCCAGCAGTGGCCGGTGGCCCTCGACGAGCGTTTTAAAGTCGATTATCTCAAAGCAATTGCCACTCAGATCTTCCTCGGCGGGCGCATTTTCCAGCGAGACCGCGACGCAGTGATCACGATCGATCAGTGATTCCTCAAAGCGCCAGTTCTGCATCGGTTCATCATTGACGCGCAGCGTCGTATCGCTGGCGACTCGATCGCGAGCCAACACGTCCGAACGCATCCGGAAGCTTATTTTCCTCAGATCTATCGTTATCCCCACACCGACGTTTTTCACGTAGCTCTCCTTCAGGCACCAGTTGCGCATGAACGCCTCCAGCTGGGCCGGTTCGTCCCCGCGGCCTCGGATGTACTGCCACTCTTCGTCGGAAAAGTTTCTCGTCATCAGGCGGAAGAATTCGTCCAGCGATTTCCCGCCACCGTACTCGATCTTCATCACATCGCAGCCGATCTTTGTGCACGACGCATTGCCGGCGGTTCTGCTCGTGGCAAGCCCGGCCAGTACCGCGTACCGACCCTGATGTGAAACGTTGAAATCGACGGCCACGCCCTCGTTCTTCAGAAACGGTTTGCCTTTGGTGTCGCGATCGAACGCGATCTCGTCGTACGCCAGGTCGGTCGCCAGATGGACGAAGCGGCGCATCATCAGCCGCCCGATGAGCGACGCATTGAAGTCGTCACGAAACACAAACCGCTGCAGGCGAATCTTCTCCTCCGGCTGGATGCAGGCCGTCGCCAGCATCAAATCCGCCAAACTAGGTCGCCAGCCAGCGAGATCGAACGCCCACCGTACATGGCCTCCGTTGCGCAGCGACATGTTGGAATGATGAATCGGTTTTGGCAAAGCACGGGCACGTACGTTTTCATCAACAAAATGCGTTAACTTCCTTCCTATCTAGCAGAACGTAACATTCCTCATGTTTTACGCGGGCAACAAACACTTCGTCTGGATGTTTTCTATTTACAAATAAATCCGTGCACCTCTGGGACACCAACAACACAAAATGCAACACTTTGACGGCTAAGGTTTTGACAGCTCGGCGGCTCTCCCACCTGGTATGTTGAACAACCTTGGTCTGGCATTCGTGCGATATACGTTTACACTTGCTAGTTAGGTGCCTTGCTCAAATTGCTATACCGGCTTTAAAATATCAACTGCTGCGATTATAATTTCTACTTTGCATTATAAAATTAACAGATGATGTTGGAATATCATTTGCTGCAGATAATCTGAAAACCCCTTTAGGGTTTAAACAAAAAGTAGCTTACAAAATCCTGCTTTGGATTTGTGCAAAGTAATTTGAAAAATAATCATTCAGCATAACCCCGGAATTGAAAATACACACCCGGAGCTTATTATAACTTAGAAAATCATTTTCTACATCAGTTCTGTGGACTACAACGTTGGGGTAAGGAGTGCGTAAGCGTAATTGAACCGTATTTACCCGCGGGGTCAAACCTTAAAAGTGTACGCGGGAAAAATCACCAAATGTGGGTTACGGCGGCTCTGCAAACACCACGAAATAGGACTATTTAACCTTCCCTGCCCCATTCCGGTGGTGCATCCTCCAATGCAACCCTCTTCGTAAAGAGGGCACGAGAAGCAACGACAACAGTGCGTATTTGTCGCTATAATCGAAAGGAAAAAGCGGACAAGTCCAATGTTAAGCCGTTTAGAAGAATTAGACCCCGTATGTGGTAGGAGACACGAGACACAAACACAACATACACAGCGTATTGTGTTAATTAATTCTACTCCACCTCTCGACGAACGCTGAGGAAATAGATACACTCCTCACAACCGCAATCTCATCAGAGTATCGCGCGCGCGAAGGCTAATATGCTTTCGTCTCCAACCCTCCAAAATCCTCCACGGTGTCGTTTACAGTCACCCCACGACTTCCCAATCCCCCCACATGATCCGCTTTGGCGGTATCCAGCCGTAAAAATGGCCCATTCGAGGATGTTTACGCAGGATGAGGCTCCAGCCCGATCGCTGCCATCGACATCGTACTCGGTTATTACCGGTCGATTCGCATTCCGGGAAGGACAAGACCGGGGAGAGACGACCTTGTTGTTCCGCAATAAGGTTCCACAAGAGATGAGTCATTTGTCGTATCATCGGTTACATTTACATAATAACCACCCTCCTAGTCACCCACTCCGCCTGAGCCTCCATGACGGTGTTCTACTATGCTGTATCATTTTCTTTGCCAATTTCCATGCATAGATTTTCCGTAACATTTCACACACGGCCGGTCTTCACCGGCAGGGGTGGATAATCTCCAACGGAATGCAGACCTTTCCGCAACTATCGTGTGTTTCAAACTAAAATCTTCCAATTACCACGATTCAACAAGCAACGAGCGATGCAGAGTGCCGTTGGAAACGAAGAAAAGCAATTAATGCTACATCCTAAAATGCTTGGGAACGTTTCTATTTTTGAGTGAAACGTCGACACACACCGCCGGATGGTGACTTCTGGTTTTCTCGAGCGAAAATTGACCACAAAGTGACTCTTTAGAGAGAAGACCACGACACAAATTTGAAAATTACCCATGACTGAAACATTGTAGGGCGAAAACTGATCGTCAAATCAATTTCTCGCACGAAAGCCGATCTATCTTTTTAAGTGGACGGTTAGCTACAACGTTATCTATTTCTTGTTTAGATGCAACCTTGAGATTATTGTGTCAAGTAATCTTAAGTATGTATCGCTTGGGGAAAATAATTGGTTTGGAGTGCGAGCTTCCCATTTCTCTTAGAGTCTGCTGGCGATTTGACGTTCCATTAACACATAGTTGAGAGTTAGGAAACACAACCAGTGTAGCGATGTCGACGATAAATAGTCTGAATTCTAGGAACATATAAATGAAAACCTAAATTAATTTATTCAGGACACGTTGGACATAACAGATTGTGACAAGCGGAAACAGGAGGACATGTAGAGGGATTTTCCAACCCGGTTCCGAAGTGCTCCACCTCTATGTCATTTAACATCGGGTGGCTCGATTTAAAAACAATATGGAGTGCATCCTGTAAAGGGTAAATTTACATCGTCCTCCAATCCATGGGCAACGGTAATGGGAAAATTAAATAAATTTCGCTCGACACAGGGAAAAACATACAAAGGCCACATCGATCGCACGATGTGGGTGATAATAGTTGCATCATGCAATTGCAATTGCGTCGATCGTCCAGCGCAGCAGCAGCTGTTTCGCAAGTACAAACTTTTCCCATTTCATTGCCGTTTATGTTTGCCCCCAGCAGGAAGGGAGCTTGACCAAACCATATGGTTGTGTCACCATCCACCGGATGGCACGCACGAAAAACATTACTTATTATCGCGAAAAACATACAACAGCAAATTGTGAAGTTGTACACATGCTTCAAGCGCGCGAAAAAACACAGGCAGAATGTTCACGCCTCATCATCACCGCATTTAAAATGCGCTGTTTATTTATCAACAAATTCTTCGCCAGACACTGGAGGAGTTTGGGAGGAGGACATCGAGGGCCGAAATAAAATGGGCCACATTTTCTCTTCCCGCCTCTTTTCCCACTGGGCGGACAGAAACCTCTTTTTCAGCACCCTTAACGCCCACAATGAATCATCGCCGGAAGGTAATAAACGTCGCGCTGACCGGAAAGAAGTGGTACGAAAAAATACCGACCGAAAGGTTCCACCATCTGCATTACATCTGATCGACACCAAGCTTCTAGAGCCATTAAAACTATTTAAATTTACTTAAGGCAAATGGTACACTTTTTTCCTGTTTTCCTCGAGTACCAAAATATTCTTTAAGACGAAGACGGAAGGCTAGGTGTTGAACTGAGGAAAACAAAAATACAAAGTGTACAAAACGGGCAACATATAAACAGAGAAATGAAAAATGACCACCCATACACAAGGTACATAGATACAATAATTCAAGAAATGTAGAAGGAACGGAAACAAACCAAGAAAACAGAAGTTAAACAAATACGAAAATAAATCAAAATTGATACTGACGAGGAAAGGATGTAAGGTTTTTTTTCGCTTTTGCCTGATGTGGAAAAGGCGTGAAAATGTGAAGTGAGATGCACATACACACATGCACACAAACACATCTATTCACAGGAACATGACGCAAGCATATGTTTTCCGCGAATGTCCACACGTGTTTTTCACACGGCGGGATGAAAATGTTCTTCAGTCAACGGGAGTTTGTTCCAAACAACTTGTAAGAATAATCACGCCAAATGAGACAAGTAAGGATCATCGTCATTGTATTGAAACAACAAGTGCACAAAGAGATTTGGAAGTATAACACTTTAGCATAAAATACAAACAACAAACACATGGTGGAAAACATAGGAGAACAAAAAATCACCACAGAGAGGAAGTGTGTAGAATAAAAATGAAAATGCTATAACTAATTTCAACGAGGAACAAATGGAGAATATAAACAGTTATTTGTAAAACAGGAATCTTGTCGATGGATGAAAAGCAGTCAAGACCGAAAAAATCATCTTTCGCCTCAAAATTTGATTGACGTTCATCCTTCGACAAGTTTCTACTTTCCTTTGCGGCGTTTTGCCATTTGGTGAATGTTTCGGCGGCGGGGGATCCGGGAAAATCACTTTCGCTTACCGTTTAATCGGGCATTTTCCGGTCCACGTTCTCGCAGCTGTGAGGTGGCGGACAGGACGGCATGTTCGAGCAGCGGTTCGTTGCAGTCGTACTCGGAGTAGGAATCTTTTTGATAATATTCTGGAAGAAAAAAAAACGGAAGCAAAACATTAAACTTATGAGCGAACGATGAGTGATATTTCCCACCAATCAAATACTGGTCGAGACTTATGCTATGAAGTTTTGCGAAGCATCTACATTAGGGAACTTCTACCTGTGAATCCCAAATATACTAGCTGAAATGCAGGAAATCAAACGCATTACGTCAACGCAAGCTAATGGGCAAACATGGAAGAAAAAAGCTTCCTTCCTTCCTGATCGATAACTGACCGTCGCCATTGTTTTTCTCACGAGGCGTTCGTTATAATCGACTACGTTTACCGCTTCCTAAACCGATTTCCGACATCCTCCCGAAGGATGTTTAGCTATCGAGTGACGTTTCCTTCCTCTCGATGAAAATCCCTCTGCTTTAATGTCTACGTAACTCGATGAGGAGTCGATAATGATGACGCTGACTAGCGGAAAACCCATTCCGTTCCGGTGTCACTCAAAAACGCGTCATGCACCCGTCGACGAATCCTTAATTAAAAGCATATTTTCCACCCAATCAAACGGCCAGCGCAAATCTTCTCCCCCATCACATTCGAGGAAGATCTCATTCAATTTTCCTTTTGTGCTCATTTTTGCAAGTGGAAAAGAGAGAAGGAAAAACAGCACCAAAGGAAACCTAACCAGCAGCTCGAGGAGCGATTTTGAAGCGCCACTTAACGTCAAACCGAATGGGTTAATAAATTTTCCTTTCAAACCGGATGCGCTTCTACATTTCCCCCAAAACGGGTTTTCCAAAGGATGCGGTTTGTGTTGGGCGGGTTTTCTTTCCCTGACACTGGTGGAAAATCAATTCCACTCCATCCGTATGGCGGGGGGTTGAAGCCTTATGAAAACCACAACGGGCGATTTTCTAATGGACTTCTATATGGCTGGAAGAAAATAGACACTCCAATTGTTTTCCGTTCTTGGCAAACGTTCTTAAACGCCATCCAACCCTCAGAGTATTACTTTGAAGATAGCATTGGACAATGTGTGAATTGCGGATGCGGAAAAACACTGACCCAAGACTAGAACTATCTCCCATCCCTAGTGTATATTTTCTTTACTTTCGAGAGCATATCACCCTTCGATTTGCTGTATTTGCCGCCACCGTTCAAGGGACAACGACCAAAGGAACGGTTTCGCATAAATCACAATGCAGGTTTCTCCCTCGGCCTCTGTGTACCAATAACCCAAAGCGTCAGCACCGGTGGCGGTGATGGCCAAAGGGAAACATTGTTTTGCCACCCTCCAGCAGCAGCAACAACGGTGAGTGGTTTCCTTTCGTCTGGAAAAGCGGAACCCTCATAGGGGCTACCACAAACTAGCACCACCCCGCATTTTTCCCTTTTTTGCTTCCTTTTTTTGTTGCATTCGGGAGCCTAAAAGGGTCGCAAAGGGAGTGATGAGTTGTAATAAAAAAATGGATTGCTAACACCACCATAAAACAGTTGAATGGGGTCTTTTCCCGGGAGGCAAACGGTGATGTATTTTTTGCAACTACTTAAAGAAATGAATGCTATTTGTTTTCCATTAACCGAGTTCCAGTGAGCGAGAAGGACATTTTTTAAACCAATTTTCTGGAAGAGCTTGCAGTATCCAACCATGACCATTGATAACCGGAAAAATGTTTAAACTGGAGGTTTAATTTTGTCAAAGTGATGGGACCAGAAACGCAAACACATTAAACTAACCTTTCGATGGTCTTAAGCAGAAACCTTTCCATCATGATAAAATGTAGAGATTATTTTGTGTTTGTTTTACGATTACAAGGGACCCGTGGAAGGAATTGCACATGTGTGGGATAATGCAGGTATGAGGGCTGTGGCGAAAAGGGGTGGAAAAGAGTTCCTGTCCGATATTGGCACTAAAGCATAAGTAGGAAATGCTGTTAGTACGGAAAGGACATAATAGAAGAACAAATTGAATTTCATCCCGAACAGAAAACAAGCTCGTTAAAACGATTGATGAAGAGATATTTAAAAAAAATGGGACCCTCGGATTATTGGATTTTCTGATAGATCTGATCGAAACGATGATTTGTGAAGGGAATTACGCGAACATGTATTTTATTACGGGTTGTTTAAAACAACTGTTTCATTTCCCATCCACTCAGTGCCCTTTCTCATCGTGTGTACGATGACATGTTACCCCATTTTTACTCTAAAACATGTGAAGACAGACTAATGTGGTCCAATTTGTGGGAGCAATTTAAAAAACAAATCAACGTGATACGTTGTTTGTAGCATTTTGCGGTGTTTGAGAGTTTTCATCACGTGCTCAACATAAATATTCATGAGAAAATCTTCCAAAAATATAGGCTCTGCTCTCTTTTTTTAGGTAAAAGTCATCCGCATCCAGCAAGATTAATCTTTGGCGCAAAATTGGAGGCAGAAAGGTTATAAAAACAAGCTCTTCAACCAGCAAAGGCACGTGGCGCAGATTAGGTTCCGTATCGGAAAAATCTGGTGTCGAGGAGATTGCTCTTTTCTGCTTGACTGAGTCGTGCAGATGATCAGCTGACATCGGGGACCACCGCGAGGGAGGGTAAGAGCCACGCGAAGTACAGTGTTATTGATTTTCCGCCGCCGGTTTTTACCGAAGGAAAATCAAGTTTCTTCCGGCCGGCCGGTATCGCCGCGGGAGCGAGACAGAACATGCGACCGGTCGGTCGGCCGTCGGTAGAACGGTCGAATATTCTTTTCATCTTCCGGCAACAATGTCCCTTGCCATCTCGTTTGCCTTTTGCCGACTGTGCATGCGCCAACACGGATCAGGACGAGATGCCGCAAGCAAAGGCCGAACTGCGCAGCATCCGCAACTTTTGACAGAGACCGGCCATCACCGGTTCCCTGGCCGAAGGAGGAAGTGGAACGGTCTACCGGGAGTACTACAGGGACGGACGCAACTAAAGGACACTATGCCACGTGCTTTTCCGTCTGGACGTCGACTTTACAACTGCCTCCGTGCCGGGACTACGTTTCGTCTAAATTGAATCACGCCAGTCAGACTGCCGGCCTCGTCCCATGTTCCCATGTCTGTCTGTTGACGAATGGGTGGCTTCATTTAAAAACAATTAAAAGTAGAACACGAAGCGACAACCTTCCTCTCTGGTCGCAATGTTCGTACCCGTCCTGGGGCCTGACACGGTTGTTCAGTCGTTCCGGCTCACATAAAACAAAAAACTCATTAGGGAACAGGGTGTCGTCGAAGACAAACATGAGCCAGAGGTTTGTCATATTTTTGCTTCCTCAACGACACCCTCGCATTGATCCGACCATCTCCGTTCGCTCGGAAGACTTTTCGGCGATGGTTTTCCCTCCCGGAGGGACGACAAAGACGACAAACATCCACACGACGCTGGGATGCGCTATTTTAAGGTTTTTCCAACCACCTACTACTAATCGTACTGTTGTGTTCGCGTGTTCCTGTTTTCGTACGCTCGTTCGATGTCATTCGATCGTTTGTCCTCCGTGTGTAGGGGATTGAGAGACGAGTGCATTTCCCGGGGCAATATAGATCCTCTTCTTTTTCATCTTGAGGCTGAAAGAGCTGACTAGAACGTGGCATATTTGTTGGTGACATAAAAAATAGACTAATCAATCAAATGCCACATCGCTACCGAGAAAAAAAAACATATGACTCACGGATCACAAGCTTATACAAATTCTATGATTTCGTTATAGTGCTAATTGGTAAGAAAATGCCCCGCTTCAACCTATCTGCTTCATTCTACTTTCTCTATCACCCCAGAACCCATGAAGACTGTTTTCGAAACATCACGCAACCCACTTGTTTGTTACACCCGATGGAAATGGACATCCGATGATTGATGAGAGGGATTTGGAAGTTTACAGAACTACCGACAACAATAAGTTAGAATATGATGAACCGCTTGACAAAATTCAATTAGATAAGATTGTTTGCCGAGAAAAACACCTGGTTGGAAGAAACATCAAAGCCAAGCACACGCCCATAAAAGACACACGACGACTACTACCCGGCGATCGTGTGCCGTTGAGGAAAAAACCTGACACACACATCAATCGCGGGGCACATAACAAAATGCCACCGTTCGCGATCGCTGCGACGATCGTCTAAGCGCCGCGCGGTTGACTCATGCACGTTCAATTGACGAAGAAGACGCGATTTATGTGACGTCACCTGTGGCACACCTTGTTGCATCTTGCACCTTGCTCTTGTAGATAAGAACCGTGATAGTAGCATTCGCGGTATCGCCGACTTGCAGAAGACACTTTTATGCGGAAGTGCAGGTGGCGTATTTACAAACATTTCGCTGTCAAATTTCCGTTCCATTCGAAAGCATTTCCGCGCTGTGGTTGGCAAGTGAACAATAGTTAATCGTGGTTGGTGTTTGTGCGAGCTCTTCGAGAACGATCGTCGCCAAACGATCGCGTTAGCTTACTTACACAACCGTGTGTCCACGGTGGATACCACGGTCAGGTTCTTTAAAACGCGCAACAGAAACACAAGACGGCGTGTTCGCTGAGGAAAGCGCGCGGCCCAGTGGGAGAGAAGAAGACGGCACGTGGGTAGGGCTTGGCCAGGTGAACAGCGCCACCACACACCAGAAGACCCAAGAAGCGCGAGCCACGACTCGATGATGACGAAAGGAGCCCAAAATAAATGTCTACCACATAAGACGGCTTTCTTCCGATTGTTCCATCGGTACCTACCTG
>KE525352.1:4075386-4096632 GCA_000441895.2 Anopheles sinensis | reverse complement strand
ATGGTTAACAGCACACATACCGCCGTCGCACGCGGCAGCCAGTGGCCGCGGGTGAAGAATGTTAACATTTTCCTCCCGTCTGATGCGGCACGTTTGTGTTTTGCTTTCTTTCTTGGAATTATGTCAAACACTTTCGATACTGCACTGAGGCATCAGGTAGGCGATGATGGCGGAAGTACACAATCTCGGGAAAAGGGATACGTTTTCCCTTGCAGAAGCACCCACTGTAGCCACTATACCGCTCCCTTCCCCCTAAGAGCAAACACCAACTTCACACCTGCGCGCTATCTCACTCGCACACTGACTGAATCACCACTTTGGACGAAGGGAAATAACCAGTTCTGTACTGGTCTCCCGTTTGCGGAAAAAATATGAATGGACGCGATGCCAAACACAATCGACAAATGGACAATGGTTTCCGGCACGCACTTTCGGCAACCGATACACCACGGCGAGTTGCCACCGAGTTTGGAATGTGTTGCACAACGACGCACAATCGGCGGCCAGCGCCTCCTGTTTGTGACCGTTAATTTCGCTCTGTCCACGCCTTTTCACTTGCGACCGGCCGACACGTCCGAACGCAACGACGGCTTTCCTCAAACTGACGCGAATGGGAAGTCGCGCTTTTTGATTTCCAACATTGACCAAGGTTCATGCAACAAGGTTTCCACTTGTGAGAAGTGTCTTATCGCATATCTTTTTACTTCCTTGACCGCTTCTGACAAATGACCCCTCAAATGATTGGTCTTTTGGAGACACGTTACTTTGTCGCAAGTAAGTTACTAGTTTTTGACCATCTTTTCTAGTTTTCCTAGCAGTTCTCTGTAAAACAATCTTCTCTCTGAGAGTTTGAACCGGGCCACCAAACAGGTACCGGCAAAAATCGGTTTACCGTTTCGATGACCTCTAAAAGATCGAACGAGGTTTTTTGAATTCGTCGATCTGTTAGCTTTTTATTATTGTAATAGGTCATATTTTTATTACGAAACTGCACACGGCTTAAATAGACTAAATAGCGCTATACACAATCATAACGGAAAAGAATACTACTACTAACGTTCTAGTGGTCTCGTTCATAAAATTTTCTTCTTCGATTTGGGAGTCGATATGGTCCGGAATTCGACCCGTCGAGGAGTTTTCGGTGAGTCGGCAGCTTCCATGGTGATGTCTTCTCTTTCGGCCGGCTCTTTCTTCTCCTTCGCTTCTTGCTGTTTCGCCCCATTATCATCATCATCATCATCCGAGTCAACGATCAACATTATGTCCTCCGTTTGGTCCACTTCCATTTGAAAGGAGTCGGACGGTGGTTGTAGCTTTGTCTGTTTCAGTTTGACCTCCGGTTTCGGTTGATCTATGGGCCATGTATCGTTTGCGTCCTCTTCGGCGGTTGGCTCGACCGATGGCTTCACCGGATCAACGGTGAGCGCGCGCGGGTGTCGTCGAATGGCGATCGGTTTTGCCGCTTTCTTACCAACCGAAGAGGTCGTCGCCGCCGATGACGACGACGCCGACGCTGAAGGTTGTGGGGCAGCTGCTGGGGACGGATGCGAGTCGTTCGATGCCGTATCCGATGGTGTCCGTGGATGACGCCGGACGGCGATCGGTGTAACAGGCCGATCCTTTTTCGACGGACTCTCGAACTTTTCCTCGCTGCTTATGATTTTATCCTTTTCGATTATATACTCCACGCCCCCAGCTGTACCGGCTTCGAGTTGTACCGATGGACCGGCTTCTGGCGTGACGGGAGTTGCGACTGCTGCCTGATTGTTTTCCTCCGCCGGTTTGGCCTTCCGTCTGAAAGCGATCGGTTGAGCCACTTTTTCCTTTTTGTCGTCATCCTTACGTGGCGGCACGACTTTATCCACACAATTTGATGATGTTTTCGGAGGGGTTTTTTCTTTCGTTCCAGCCGAAGAGCTCTCCGCTTGGTCGCTATTCGTCGAGCCATCGTACATCTTGCCCAACTCATCATCGGCAAAGAAAATCAACGAACAAAACCCGTCCGTACTGGAGACGATAAGAATCTTCCCATCCGACGACCACGACAGGTCCGTTAGGCGCGTGTAGTGAATGTTGGAAATGAGGGCAAACGGTGCCTTTTGCTGTGTGTCGTACAGATAGACGGAGCTTTTGGTCGCCAGTGCAAATATCATCCGATACGGCAGCGGTATTGTAGGTGGCTTGTTTTCTGGGTACGGATGGAGCTCAAAGAACACTGGGCAGAAGCGAACGGCGATCGTGCACTGATCCGGTGAAGGTAACGTTATCGCAGGTCTAGAAAAAAGAAAAATTCAATTTCCTCTTCCAATGGAGTGGTACATTTGCTCATGACTTACTGTCGAAAGGAGTTCCTCGTGAAAATGTAGGTTGTATTTAGCGGCTTCGGTACACCCTCGACCTCGGCCACACCGGACGGACACACGACCAAGTTTCCATCTGGACTAAAGCTCAGGCGGCGGAAAAACGTTTGCAGCGTATCGTCGTGAAACAAACGAACCGTTTTATCACGCAGCGGGTGTGTTTTGGGTACGGGTAGCGTACATTTGTTGCACCTCGCCACTACCCGCTTCGTTTGGATGTCAAACACACGGAAATAACGGTCCGTGCTTAAGGTGGCCAGATACTTGTCCTTCGGATCCCAGGCGACACCCTGCACAAAGCCCTTGTGGTCCTGTAGGATGGCCTGGCTCTTCCCACGCATCACATCCCACACTATGGCCGTGTTGTCCACCGAACCACTGGCGAGAAACAGTGAGTTGGCCGACCAGGAAAGATCGTACACGTCTTCCATGTGGCCACGCAAGATTTTCAGCGTTAGCCACGTTTCCTTGTCCTGCTCGTCGACCGTATCTTGACGATGGAAGAAAAATGATAACTTTAATGTTTAAGCTTCGAGGAAAACATTATTTCGGCGAGGTATTACCAAGTATATTGACGATTTCCGTTTCTCCCTTCTGCTTCCAAATGAAGATGACACTTTCGTCGTCCGCCGAAGCCAGAAGCTCTCCGGAAGGTGACCAGCGTACAGCGTTCACCGCTCGCTGATGCCTGGTGAGATCGGCCGCAAGATCTAACGTGATTGTACCACATTCCGGGTTTTGTACCATATACCAGATCTGTTAAAGATGGCATCGTTGCATTTCATTGTTTTTTATTATTTGCAAACAACGCTATTTTTTAGCGCAGCACAACTTATCAAAAACAACTTACCAACACATGGGAATCCGTACCGCCCGATGCGAGCCGATACTTGGGATCGCGATCGTTAGCACTTTTCGGTTGAATATCGACACTCAGCACCGGGTCACGGTTATGCCACGATATCTCTGGGATTTGGCACTTCATGTTGGTGAATGTTTAAAAACGTTTTCGAACCGATAACTGCGATAAACGTAGATTTTTCGTACACTTGAAATGCCTGCGCTACCGAGCATCCGTCCAGGTTTGGACCGATCGACGAAAACAACGGTTTGAGCGCGTAAAACTGACAGTTCATCGCAAATGTCAGTTCATATTTGGATTCACCAGGCTCAACAAATGCAGATCCATTCAGAAACGTAGAAAAATAAACACAAAACTTCATCGTCGAAAGATTTCGTACAGAAATAAATGCAACCAAAGTTCTATATTTAAGTATAATTTGACATTTTTATTTCGCCATTGAACATACATAAATTCCATATTAAACAAATTTTAAAACGACTCCAACCTTGGCACGATTTTAGTGGTTCTTCTCAAAATATTTTATCTTTGCCTCCGGGTTCGGGACAATCTGAAAAAGATTAAGTTTAGTAATTAACGATTAGTCCCGTCCTGTGTCTCGCAATATTTTCACACGGCAACGTACCGTATCTTGGCCAGGTTTCCATCCAGCGGGGCATACTTCGCCATGCTTATCCGTATATTGGAATGCTTGTACTAACCGGAGCGTTTCATCAACCGATCGACCGACCGGAAGATCATTCATGGTAATTTGTCGCAGCACGCCACGATCGTCGATGATGAACAGACCGCTGTGAACAAGGATTGAAATACATTAGTAACCTTTACACTTTCTAAACGGGGTGTGAAAATTATTACCGAAGTGTGTGTCCAAGATCATCCAGATAGACGCCATAATCCTTGGCGATGCTGTGCGTGATATCGCTCACCAGTGGAATGTTGATCTGACCCAGTCCTCCTTCCTTGCGGGGCGTATTAATCCATGCCAGGTGAGTGAAGTGGGAGTCGATGCTGGCCGCAATCACCTCCGCGTTCAGCTTCTTGAACTCGTTTGCACGGTCCGAAAAGGCAAGAATTTCCGTCGGGCAGACGAAGGTGAAGTCGAGTGGGTAGAAGAAGAACACCAGATACTTTCCACGATAGTCGGATAGTTTTATCTTCTTGAACGCTCCATCCACAACGGCCGTGGCCTCGAACTCGGGAGCGGGACGTGAAATGACGGCCTTTGTGTACTGCAGCTTGTGGTCCACGAAACGGGGAGCTTCCTGTGGATAGACGTGTCCTCCACCGAACGAATGGCAGGAACCTTCGTCGCCGATGGCGGCCGCACTTTGCTGGATGACGATGGCAGAAAGGAACAACAGTGAGCAACAGGCAATGCCAACCGACCATGCGTTAGATAGTCTCGTCATTTTGCCGTCTTCAGTTTGGAATGGATTCGATATTCGTATCGCGTGTTTTTCCGACGTCGCTTTTCAAACACTCAAGTGTCACGGCTTTTCAACAAGCCGCCACGCGTACAATTTCCCTCGCTCTATCGACAGTCTACAATCGCAACAGGCGGTGACAATTTTGATACTGGCGGCACGAGCCTCCCGCTTTTCGATCAACCGGTGCGGTACCGCTATCACTTATCACTGCCAACACTGCGTTGGTAATGAAACGTGTCACACCTACGGCAAGGAATGGCCCAAATCGCGATAAAGCCTCCAACTCGCTGGAAAGAGCAAGAGAGCACTACACAACGCCGCAAAGTTGAAACCGGGAATGTTTACGGAACGCAAAGGGTGAACCAAAAATGGCCGCCACAGAATGAAATGGCTTGCTTCGATGATTTGTAAACAAAGCAACGCTCCGAGCTGTCACAACAGTTTTCTTGCATCGAAGCAAACGTCAAGTCGCAATTAGTCATCGTTTGTTGTGAGCAGCAAAACAAGCGAAAAGATTTGTTCCGATAGTGCAGTGCGGTGTGTTTTACATCGTGAAAATCAACCGCAATGGCCGTAAATTTCCCTCCTGTACCGCCCCTTATGCGACCGATTCAGCACTATCTGAAGACGGCCCAGGAGCATGATAACCGCGACCCGATAGTTGCCTATTGGTGTCGCCTCTACGGGCTGCAGCTGGGACTGAAGATCGCCAACCAGGGAAGTGAAGAGCGAACACTACTGCTGGCCATTATGGATTGGCTGGAGAAGACCAAGCGCCAGATGGCCGACAACGAATCCATCACGAACGATGTGGCCGCACAGGCGTACCTGGAAAACTACGCACTGAAGCTGTTCCTGTACGCGGACAAGCAGGATCGGGCGAGCAATTTCGGTAAAAATGTCGTCAAAGCGTTCTACACCGCGGGTATGATCTACGACGTGTGTCAGACTTTCGGCGACCTCACAGAGGAGGTAACACAGAACCGCAAGTACGCCAAATGGAAAGCATCCTACATCCACAACTGTCTCAAGAATGGCGAAACTCCCGTCCCCGGCCCCATGCCTACCGACGAAGATAAAGAGTTCGACCAGGAATTCACTCCGGCAGTACCGGACGCTGAGCCAAAGCCCGGACCTAGCAATACTCCCCATGGAAATCCACCAGCGGTTGGATTTCAACCGCCAGCGGTCGACTTTAAACCGCCTCCGACGGGACCCACAAACTTCACCACCACTGACCCGTTCAGTCACGTGAAGGCTCCGTCGCCACCAAGTGAACCGGAAAAATCTCCCGGAGGCTTTAAACCATACATGGGCGATCCCAACGCGAACGGGGGTGGCGGACCCGAGCGACTCGTCAATGCGGCCGGCATACAACTGCGACCGGAGCAGATTACAAAGGCCCAGAAATACTGTCGATGGGCGGAAAGTGCCCTTAACTTCGAGGATTTGAAAACATCGATCGATAATCTCCAGAAGGCTCTGCGTCTGCTTCAAACCGGCCAAGATGGGTAGACTCTTCCCATCTCATCGGAAGAGCAGCAATGAATTATGTGTGTTAATTTGTCACCCCCTAACCGCTTGTCCTATATAATCAAAAGATACATTATTAATAAACAAACATACCTGCTTATTAGCCTCATGTAGCGACGCGGTGCGGTATACTCTATTTGTTGTAAATACGGCTTTTGATTGCACGTCTTTAGACGGTATCATCGTTAAGTTGTCAATTTTGTTGTGTACTTTTGCAGAAGGTAGGCTCTTCATATCTGGCTTCCCTGTCTTTTGCAATGGGTTGGAAAAGGTGCTTCGAAGCAGAGCGTTTTTGATTTTCGTTTGATCATCGGCTGGTGGCTGGGTCGCTTCCTTCCTGGAAGACCCTGTTGCTTCAACTGTTCGTTCCTGTGTCATGATTTTCTTACTGTAGTTTCGAGTGTTTGCTACGTTCTTCATCTGTTCAGGTTCCTTGGTTTTTCGTTTGTTGTTGATGTGGTCAAGAATCCTGCATTCGAAAGAACAAAATACTGTTCCATCCTTTACAATCTCCATCTTATCTTCAGAAAGTGCTGACTGACACCAATGGCACTCTCTCTGGTCGATTTCAAGATACTCAATCTGCGATTGCTCCGACGGGGCGTCATTTTCTTCTTCAGCCTCGTCCATCATCTCTTGCTCCTGTTCCTCGTCTTCCTCGCCAACTTCATCGCCTCCATTATCCACAATGACTTCCGCTATGACATGATGCTGAGCCGCTTCCTCTTTAACGCCCTGCAGTACCTGCTGTTGATCCGGTTCAGTTTCAAACTCTCCGTAAACGTAAAATCCATCGCCCGTGTCACTCTCGTCCTGGTTTCTGTCCTCTTCGTTATCAATCGAAAATTCGTCCATACTAGTATCCATCTTCTGCAGCGATTTGCTAGTAACAACTTCAAACCGTTTGCGATCGTTCGTATCAGCATTCATAGCTTTCTGCAGCTCTTTGCTACTAATAATTTCAAATCCTTTGCGATCGTCCATATCGACGTTGATGATACTGAACGAGCTGCAATCTTCGCCTGCATCAGCTTTAATGAAGCGACTGCGCGTATCCACCGGCACTTCCTTGCAGACAGATATGATGTGGTGCCTCATTCGCGTCAGGTTCAATCTCGTTGTCCAGCTGCAGAACAAACACTGCCGCTTGTCCCTGTCAACCGCTTTGAACAGACTGTGGATGTCCTTCTTATTGTGCTCGGTGAGGAAAGAACTGCTCTCCCGATCCTTTGCCTCCTGAACGGAACTTTGCATGGCCAAACGCACCGAATTGGAAGCGCTCTTGCACTGATACGCTATATGTTTGACCATGCGGGTGGCGTTCTCGCGCGTTATCCAGTTGCAGAAGCGGCATCGTTGCTGCGTGTGGTTCTCGTACTTGAAATACTGCCGCACCGGGTGCGGGTTCTTACGTTTTTGTTTGACCACCGGAGTCTGACCACTTTTGCTCGAGTCCTTCTTCGAATCGGACATTGTTATCGAATGGATGCAGTAAGCCCGGAACAGTCTACGGTTACGCCGAGGAAGCAAGGAATCAATTGAGTGTTCTTGATATTGTTGTTATTGAAATATTTCAATTTGAATTACCTCACTTGAGCGATATTTCCTTAAAAACACCACAGATCCAAATGAAGCACAACACTAGGGACGCTTCAAAAACCCAAGCTTGTTGACAGTTTTCTCAGAAACAATGACAGCTGTCAGTCGACAAAACCGCTGGCAGAAGGATTGTTCGCAACAAAACATTGCTACCAATTTCTTTTCATTTTCGCCAGCAAAACTTCACCATACTTGAGTGCTTCGAAGGAAATATTGTGACCCTACGATGCCGACTGTTATTGCCCTGGACGTTTCCTTGTCCATGACGCGTCCCATTCCGAACCAATCAAAGACCGCCGGTACCAGCGGAGATGGCGGAGGTTCGGAAAATACACTCACATACCATCAGGTGGCGGTGAAGGGTATAAATTACATTCTTGATTATCTAACCAAACATGCCAAATTGGAGTTCGTATCGCTGGTAAGTATCGAAAATCAGTATCCTGAAGCATTTGTTTACATTGATTCGTCCGGAGTTTGTTTTCGGTTGAAAGAGAGAAGGTACAGGGTGAAGAATACGAAGAAAAAGAATCGTGAATTTGTTTTTGAATGGGGTTCGGGTGCTCCAGCTTAAGTTACTTAGAAATGACATCCCCGTTTCGCGCGAACGATCGAAATCATCTGTTTGGCGCGCAGACACCTGCCCACCATGTTGGCAGCCCTGGCAAACGTGCGATCTGTCAAAAGACAGACAGGCGAAAAAGAACCAGAGATTTGCGCTCCGAAGACCGTAGAGCGAGCATCTGTGTCAAACGTCGAAATTCCGTCGGTCGAGGCCGTGTGTGCTGGTTTTGAAGTACAAAGTATGCTTCTGATAGTTGCGGCATAGGAAAAATAATAGATCTTCGTCGGTACGCCACACGTGTGACAGAGGTTTTCCCTTTTTTCCGGGAGGCAATGAACAGTAGACTTTGTTTTACCGTCGCTGCTGTGCACAGTGTGAGAAGTGTCGCCTTCCTCCTCGGTCCGTTCCTTCCACGTGTTTGAGGTTAGGGTGCCGTTCTGTACCATCGAATTACGGCTGTGAAAATAGTTGAGGAGGGTTTTCGGGGGACGAGAAAAAAGCGACAGCACGAGCCAAGCTTGGCCCAGGTGTTACATAAAGAACGTGAAGAAAAAGAACCAAACGCACGCATCTCAACCATGGCAGCCAGTGACAGCAGCAAACGACGACCCTCGCCTTCCGTGCTAACCGTTGCCTTGCGAACAAATTACGACGTGCGTCGCAGCACCATCGGAGCGAAATGGAACGACGGTGTCGAATACCTGCAGTACCTGCACGAAACGCAACCGATCCACCCGACGTGTCCTCCGACGAAGGATGAACTGATCGCTTCCGGCCTACTGCCGGACCCGGCAACCACGGCAGCAGCGGCAGCTGTGGACCCCGAGGCACTGTTCGAGGAACTGTTTGCCGTCGATATCGATTACTTAAAAAGTTTAGATCCGAAGGATTGGAAAAATCAGGACCACTATGCCGTACTTGGTCTGAAGCGTATGAGGTAAGTGTCATCACGCTACGCTTCTTTGTTTGTGTTGTAATTCATTACAATGTTCGCCACAGGTTCACTGCGACCGACGAGGACATTAAGCGTGCATACCGAAAGATAGTATTGAAACATCACCCGGACAAGCGGAAAGGCTTAGGTGAGGAAGTAAAGCAGGACGATGACTACTTCCACTGCATCACGATGGCGTACGAAACGCTGGGCACGCTGAAGAACCGGCGCGCCTTCGATTCGATCGATCCGGAGTTTGACGACTCGCTCCCGACCCAGGCGGAGGTCGAGAAAGATTTCTACGGCTCGCTACGTGACGTTTTCAAGCGTAACGCACGCTGGAACGAATCGCGCAGGGAAGCGCCACAGCTGGGCGATGACAATACGCCCCGCGAGCAGGTGGACGATTTCTACGATTTCTGGTACAATTTCCAGAGCTGGCGTGAATTTAGCTACCTCGACGAGGAGGACAAGGAAAAGGGGCAGGATCGGGAGGAGCGGCGCTGGATCGAGAAGCAGAACAAAGCGATCCGCCTGAAGCGCAAGAAGGAAGAATCGGCCCGCATTCGATCGCTTGTGGATCTGGCGTACAACAACGATCCGCGTGTGGTGCGTTTCAAGCGGGAGGAAAAGGAACGCAAGCTGGCGGCCAAGCGTGCGAAACAGAACGCCTACCAGACGCAGAAGGCTGAGGAGGAGCGCGTGGCTAAGGAAGCAGCCGCGGCCAAGGCGAAGGCGGAGGAAGCCGAGCAGAAGCGCATCGAGCAGATACAGATCGAGCGCGAGCGCATGAAAAAGATACTGAAAAAAGAACGCAAACTGCTGCGAGACACCGCCAAGGGCAAGGACTACTATGCCACGGACGACAAGGAGCGCCTGAAGCATCTGGAGGGAGTCGAGAAGATGATCGAGTGTTTCAAGCTGCCCGAGCTGCAGGAGTTCAACAAAGAGCTGGTCGCGGGTGGTCGTGATGTGTTTGTGAAGGCACTGGATGAGCTGGAGGTGAAGCTGGAAGCGGAACGAATGGCGACCGTGCGAACGACGGCGTCGAGCGAGACGATACCGAACAATACCGGGCTGAAGGTGGTTAATCGGAAGGCCATGTGGTCGCACGACAACGTCCAGCTACTGATCAAGGCCGTCAATCTGTTCCCGGCCGGTACGATCTCGCGCTGGGACGTGATAGCGAACTACCTGAACCAGCACGGAACCGGGCTGGGGGATTTAAAGTTCTATGCGAAAGACATCCTCAGCAAGGCCAAGGAGCTGCAGAGTGGCGACTTTTCCAAGAGTGACCTTAAGACCATGGTGAACAAGCAGGCGTACGAATCGTTCGAGCGCACGAAAAAGGACCTCAAGATAATCGACAACTCCGAGATCAGCACCAAGGAGGCGGAGGCCGAAGCGGCCGCCAACAAGGCGAAGGTCAGCGCCAAACAGAACGGTAACAGTGGCGGAAAACCGGAGCCCATGGTGAACGGTACCGGTGGAGCGAAGCATGGCAGTGCGGAACACGGTACGGAGGGAAAAGAAAATCGCAATAACAAGCAACAGCAAAAGGACAAAAAGCAAACGCCACCACCGGCTGCTCCGCTGGTCAATGGAACCAGCACGGACAAGAAACCAGCGGCCGCGGCCGAAGCGGAAGGAAAGCCAGCTCCGACGGCCGGAGGCAAAAAGGAAAAGGAGGCGGCCCGGGTGTGGAGCAAGGAAGAACAGGCGCTGCTCGAGCAGGCCATCAAAACGTACCCGGTGTCGTGCGGTCCGGATCGTTGGGACCGGATAGCGGAATGCATACCGAACCGGACGAAAAAGGATTGCATGCGGCGCGTGAAGGAACTGGTTGATCTGGTTAACGCCAAGCGTGAGGCACAGCAGGCGGTCAAGTAGTTTAAAGGAAGTAATTGTGTGCGTGTGTGCGTGCGTGACAGATAGGTAGGATAGAACCGACAGAGAGAGACAGAGAAAGAGAGAGTAAAAGAACGAGCCTCCTTGGATTCGGAATTCCGTTCGAGCTAAACCCGATGATGTTAGAGGAGAATGCAATGCTGTAAAATGTACATACTTCTAGTATCCTGGTCGAATCATTTAGAACAAAAAGCAAACACAAAAGAAACACCACCACCCACAAACAGTAGAAGACGAGTCAAGAAAACCAACACATCGTGACCAACCAATTAGGAATACCTTGATAAATTTTATCAGACATTAAAGTACATCAAATCATAGATCAATCAAAATTGTTTCTTTAGAGGAGTGAATCCGGGGGGTTTGGGCGAGAATGTGGACGATGTGACTTTAGCGAAGGATAGAGCGCGAACTCACAATCGCTAGAAAGAACTGGCCGCGAACCTCCATCCGTTGGAATTTAATAATTTTCCGCCTTTTTGTCCAGAATGAAACGTAGAATTCTATAAGTTGCGCCCATTACGGAGACTCTCTTTCAACCGAAAACCAACATCAACCTCTTTAAGGTGGCGTCGCCCGACTCTGCGAAAGTGGCATACGGAACCCTTGTTTGTTTTTGATTTTTTTTGTTTTCCGATAAAACGATAGATCGTCTATTCGTCGCTGTACGAAGTGTTGGTGGATTTTACGCGCGACTACGACTCCATCCGGCAGGCGCTGCACAAGATCGAGCACTACGACAAGACGAGCCTGGAGAACGTGCTGGTGGCGGTGAACAACGCGTTCAAGTCGCACTGGGGCAGCCAGAATTACTGCCAGATCATTTTCGTCACCGACTGCGGAATCGGTATGGGGCCGAGTTCGCTCAAGAACACCATCATCAACATCCAGAACTATAAGGCCGCGTGCGCAGCGGCAGTAGCGGCAGCGACAGCGGAGGGAGCCAAGGACCCGACGGGGGCCAGCGTGGTGGTGCCCGTTCCGCCGCAACCCTCCGACAATCAGTGGGTAGGATTCGCCTACCCGAGCAAGCTGTCGTTCGTTTGCCTCGGCAGTTTGGCCACCGATGTGGCGTTTCGCTGCGGCACCAAGCTCTACCAGCAGCTCCTGGACTCCAGTGGTCAGAAGGGCCAACTGTTCATTCCACGGCTGAGGCATGACGAGGTGCCACCCATGGACGATTCCGTTTCCGCCGGTGACAACGGGTGTGACGAGGGGGCTGGCCCGTTCCGAGCGCAGCTCACGAAAGCATCCGCCCTGGAGGCGTTTGAGACGATGTGCGAAACCAACTATCGTCAGTTTGAGGCCACATTGCGATGCGGAGGCTACTTCCGGCTTGAGGACCCCATCATCGTCTGGCCGGCACCACTCCCTTACACCGCCCGGGACGTGCTGGGGGCCGAAACGACGAAGCTCATGTCCCGCCGGCTGGAGGTGTGCGGTTTCCTTAGCCTTTCGGACATTGGCTCACCGATGTCGGTCAGTCGGCATCTGATACTGCCTCGAAGCGGCGCGAACACCGCGTCGTCACAGAACCCGGACGAATCGAAGGGACCGACCGCGGGTGGGAAACATGGAACGGGCAATCTTCCGACGGTCGAGGAGCGACTCGAGACGGACATTAAAGCGTTCTACGGCAAGGCGGACGGTGAATCGGCGCACCATCATCAAAGCGACGAGCAGCATGGCGTCGCCGGGTTGGAGGAGTCGGTCTGCGTCCTACTGCACGGTGCGCTCAAGGTGGAAAACATGGCCGCCCTCGTGCTGCTTGGAGACGCGTGGTACGGCTTCATCTACTCGTACGCGGACGGGAAGAAAAAGTGGAACCTCATGCTGAACGTGCTTCCGCCCGGTAACGACGTGGTGCCATGGTTGGGCGACCTTCGCTACCTCGGAACGCTCGAGGACGCACTGCCGGGCGAAAATCCTTCCTTCCCGATCAAGGCGGACAAGCGCAGTTACTCACAGAACATCGTCGTCTGGATCCGGCAGGCCGGACTGCAGTCCGACATCCAGAAGGTGCTGCGGCACGCGAAGAAGCTGCCGGAAAAGACGCAGCACTTCTACAAGGAGCTGAACCGCATCCGGCGGGCGGCCCTATCGCTCGGCTTCATCGAGCTGCTCGAAGGCTTGGCCCATATTTTCGAGCGGGAAATAAGCACCCTTCCGCTGAGCGCGTCCCCCGATTGCTCGATGCAGCTGTCCCACGCCGCCATGGAGTTGCGCAGGCCCGCGAATCGCGATCTTAAAATCGTTATCCACGCACTTCCGACACAGTATAACCAGTTAGGCTAGACACTAACACACCAACTGCCGGCTCACTATCGTTGGTAGTTCCAATAAAACGTTTCTATTAATAAAAGCAACTGTTTTTGTGTGACTAATTTCTTTCGTATTTTTTTGTGATTTTTTTTCAAAGCGGGTTAATTTTAAAGTAATTTATTCTTAGCCTGTCGCCCTCCTTCCTAAACTCTCCATCACTGGGAGATGTTTAAGTTTTCTTCTTCTTTTTTATAGCTAAGAGTCACGTCCGTGCTCTTGACGTCTTCCTCGTTACTTTCCTCAATCAATCAATCAATTTATTAATAATATATATTAGTATACATTTTCTTTTGTGGGTGTGTATATTCTGCATAACTTTCTTATTCGTTTGCGCTAAAGATTCACCACACCTTCACACCTTCGTTCCCCAATTGGCAGGTCTCTTCCCTTCTTAATTTTAACTATTTTACATCATTTAGGTAGTTTTTGCTGTTGTTGCGCTTGCTTTCTAAACTTAAGACAAAGCCAAGTTGCTTAATTTCTTGACGAGCTATCCTTAACATTTGTTTCAGTTTTTAATGTGCAAACCAAAGAAATAAATTGCAAAAAAGGTTTCATCGAAAGTTCATTTCTAACGTTTCACTTGTCTCTAGTTTGAATATGATTGCATGTTTTACGATTGAAAATAGTTGGGTGTTTATAAAACCAAACAAAAGCGCTGTTTATGAAACTTATTTTACATCTTTATATTGCATCTATTGTTTTTTCTCCTCTAAATGGCACGGACTTTGCTGTTTCGTTATAGTGTTGTGTTTTCCTTTTTTCAAAATTTTGGACTACAAAACTATCAAAATCTGGCAAAAAAAATCAACCCGAAGGTCTTAACGAGAAAATGATTGACTTTGGTCAGTTGATAATTAAAGGCAGCACAAGGAAGAAATATAATTAGAGCTAAATTCCATTTGGGCTTCCAACAGGAGCGTAACACCCAACGTGTCCGGCACGCGATCGGCCCGAACAGCTGAGAATTTAGAAAGGGATACAATGCGGCCACTTTCCACTTGAACCGGAGCTTGTTGGTTGTTGATGGGATTAAAACAACACATACCAAACGTTGCGTCTCAAGGGCTAATTCCAAGTCCTTCATTGCGTGTAGGTGGCTCGAGTCACGCGATGCTTCATTGCATGCAGTGTGAAATCGTTGGAAATCGAAAGTAAATTTCACTATAAGCAGAAAAAGAAAAGCTTCGCAGTCCGCTAAAAGGACGAAACGAACGAAATAAACAATAAAAACACTCTGTCTGTTTCTTCCTTCTAAACTATAAATATGGTAACTTGTTGTTTTGGAAGAATCTGATCATCGCCGTAATGACGGAACGACCCAAAGTGGTTGATTGGAAAACATGATTGGAAGCAAACCCCTCGCAAGTATTTCCTATCGTTGCCCGGTTAAATTCCGCTACTATAACCCAGGACGGCGTCGTTTGTAGCGATTGATTTGTCCTTCTTCTTCCTCCACTTGGTGCCTTTTGTGAACGATTCGCTTCTTTTGTATACTTTAGTTGTTTTCTTAATGGCGGTAAAGTTGCACAAGTAGGTTCGAACTTGTTAAACTACCAAAAGGAACTCTCAAATTCTATTACAGGAAGCAAATAACAACCATCCGGTCCATGGAGAACCGGATGTGGTCACGGAAATCACGGCAACATATGGTATACCACTGTGGGAAGGAAGGATGGCACCGTGTACGTTCCATTCCAATGGTGTATTGACTTTATTTTTCCTTCACCGACCCTGATTTAATTCTTCCCTCATCCTTGCCCTTACTTTGTATTAGGAAATGGTAGTAAAAGTCTTATGCTGCTAGGAGTATATATAATATATATATAGATATATGTTAATGTTAGAAAATAATAACGTAAATTTGTTACCTTCTATTATTACGTCGTTTTGCCTCACTCACAATATGAATTCTTTGTTCTTTGTTTCCTTTTTACGTATACAAGTTTCGCAGCAATAACGATGGTATTTGGGTTTTACCAACTGAGTTTCACATTTCACACTTATTAACCACTCAGTTTTTCGTTTTCTTCTAAGAGTATTGGTAGGTCTAAACTGAAACTGGTATGTTGTATCACTAGTAAAAAAAAACGAGTAACACTTGTTGGCCTGCTTTTCTTTGCTATTTTCACTGTGCAAGTTTTTGTTTTTCTTCCTTCAAAACTCTATTATTAGATTTTAACATAGTTTTGTGATTCTTTTGTATACTTTATCGTTTGTCTCTTACTTCGTATATGGTATACTTTAGTTGCTTCGATGACTGTTTGTTTGCGATTCAGTTGCTTATTGCAATGCAAGTTACTTATCTTATCTTATCTTGCTCTGAGTTAAGCTTATAAGGTTCATCGTATCATCGTATAAGACAGATTTTCTTTAGTAGCACTTTTCACCGTTGCACACTCTTTTCTACACTGAACGCTTTGAATATAACAACTTAAGACGTTAAGTTAAACAAAACGAATGTTGTTTAGAAACACAGAAGAAAAATCTGTACTCTGCAGTACGATCGGGACAATGTACACAGTTTAACGATGTCGGTTTGTGTAAGCGTCCTAACCGCGGGACAAATTCAATCACTATTCACTCATTCAGCTTGCCGCCTATTTTACTATTGGTATTCACGTACACTGTTGGTACATGTTTTTTGTCCTCATAGTTGTTTCCATTCCGAGCATAATATTTCGTTTCAATGGCGATATGGAAATCAAATAAATCTATTATCACAGACTTCATTCGTCCTTCTACGCGTTTATAGCAGCGTGCATCGATTTCCATTTCATACCCATTTCTGCAGTTTTGAGTTTTAGTTCACCGGGCTTCTCCTCTCGGGCCAACGCAGGCCAGAGAACAACCGACCAAGTGTGAATCAAGCAGGAACATGTGGAGGGCGGCGCTTTTGCAAATATTTTACGTATTTTTGTTTCACGTACTTCTTTTCTTGAGTTAGCTGGTGTCGCTAGATTTCTAGTTCAATTTTCTTAGATTATCTCTTGTGTGTGTGCTTTTTAATCTAATTTGCTCTTACTTGCTAGTTACGTATATCTGCTTTGTTTCATCCTTTCACAGTTGTATGTGTTTCTTTTGTTGAACTTAGAAAAGAACTCATATGACACTTAAAAGTAACTTTGTTCGTTTGTTGCTTATCCAAAAAAAAACGATTCGATTCATGTTATAACTGCGTATCATTTTTAAGTTTCTACGTATACTTGGCTTGGGTTTTGTTTTGTTGAGTTTGTGCTACATCTTTACTTGCACTTCACGCCTTTAACTTTCCTCTTCATGTACAATCACTTTAAAGAAGTAATAAGTGTGGCTTAGAAGAAATCTAGAATTCCATTTTTCTAATATTATCCTATCATTCGGTAGTATAGGAAGAAACGTGTCGGAAGGTTTTCACTTTCCAGCGCTATACAGTATTTTTTGCCATTTTTTTGGTAAAGGATATTGCCATCGACCATTACCATTTCTCCGAGGCTTTGCATTTTCTTTTTTCCAACCCTCAGTGGTCATTCAATTATCATCAGCCGCATTAGAGTTTGTTTGGAATAGCTTTCACCTGCACGTGTTGTCCTTGCGTACTATTTTCACCTCATCGGGGCCAGCGAACACGCGTTCCGCGCATGTTGGCGGTAAGGGGCCCCCAAAAATATATGCAAATGCTATTTATTTATGTAATCGGCCACCGATTATTTTCTTCATTCCGTTACTGCTGCAGTTTGCGAGCTCCACTTTAACGCACAATTCATTTGTTATTCCACGTTTTGTGGGGCACACGGATCTTTTCCGCGTTCACGCATAACAAGTTCCAGATTTTCAGGAACTATCCAGGATTTCATGGGATTTTTTCTCGCCCTAATTGAGTTACGTATGGTAGTGGGGAAGTTACCTTCGCAACACTTAAAAAAAATATGCAGGAGTCGTATCCTTCAGTTCACTGTTACGGTGGTTCATTACGAAAGGTAATAAATATTAATCAATTCACCGACTTCGTCATAGCCGATCGACACGCACGAATCCGCCCGACGAAAATGTGTCCGTTAATGGCATTAACCAATAAAGGATACCAAGCACTTTGCACTCGCGTTAATTAATAACACTCCGGTTCGAGAAAGCACAGAAAAAAACAACATCAACGGAAACCCCGCGGCCACAATTACTGTGGACGATGGTGTGACCAAAGTCACTTGTTCAACAACGATTGGTCCTTTCAATCTTGTTGGCGCCTTCGCCGGGAGGTGGGCGATAAATTTGTTTATAAATTGCATCGCTATTCAAATCACGCCGAGAACTAGCATGGGCCACCTGATGTGACCACTTCTCGCTCGGATCCAGAACTGGCAAGCATGGCACTGTTTACCTATTGATTGCTGCAATTTCTCGCCCCCAAAGAGGTGACCGTCTTCGGGGGGTTTCTTCCTTTTGGAGCGGGCAGGAGGATTGGGAATTGTGTTTGATTTGGTTGATTGGAAGGATTTGAGGTACCAGGAAGCAGCTGTTGTGAGTCATTACCATGCAATCAGTCTTTTTTCCACCGAGCATGTGCTTGCAAACACTTAAAAAAAAAACACGTCCTTCAGGGTGGAGCTTGTGAATGCTTTCATAATCAATACGCTAGGACAATAGTTGTTTGTAGAACAACGCCTCAGAGCAGGTTTTACCGTTTTTGTTTGTAAAACTATT
Organism: Anopheles sinensis; assembly: GCA_000441895.2. Lineage (NCBI taxonomy): Eukaryota > Metazoa > Arthropoda > Insecta > Diptera > Culicidae > Anopheles > Anopheles sinensis. The sequence goes on along the minus strand of KE525352.1, from coordinate 4,078,439 downwards.
CCCATAGGAAGGACTACCTTTCGCTTGGATTGATAAGCATTGAAGGCCGATCCGGTCGATCCTCGAGTTGATTGGAGGATGAAAGTCGCAAAAGTTGATGACGCAGGAAGAGAGCTCAACTCAGCCTATCGACGTTGGCAATATCCTTCGGGCAGTTTGGTTTTCTAAGGACAACAGAGAAACTCCTATTCGCCAGAGTTATCGGAAGCATTCTCCAGCATTGGCAGCAAAATACGTCGTCGAGCATTGATGAACCAATTGTTGACCTGCGGGTAAACAAGAGCCAATGATGATGGGCTACAGAGGACCTTGAGAAGGATGAAACTCACCTGCAGCAAGGTTAAGTTGGTTTGCGCTGCTATGGCCCGTTTCTCATCCTCAGTAGGATAGGGATGCTGGTTGCCAGACGGCGGGGTAGGAAAGAGGAAAGCAGAGAGAAAAGGAAAGAGAAAATGAACATTAGTTGAAAACATTGCAAATGCACGTTGAGGAAAAATACTAACGACTAGATGCTGAAACAACCAGGCTCGCATTACGCTAGTGGCATGCTTGGGGAGGATGCCCCGTTTTTGGCGCTTCCCGGAGGACGAATCCCCGTCGCCGCCCGGTGAGTCCAGCTCGGAGTCAAGCTCGTCCGAACTTCCGCAGGGCGAAAGCTGCCCGGCGTACACGTCAAGCGGAGAGGTAACAGCGATCGCCGGAGGACATCCGATCATACCGGGGAGCGTAGCAGCGCCAAAGGTTTGCTGCTGCTGTTGCAGATGATGCTGATGTTGTTGATGCTGGAAGGCCATCGCGGCTGTGGCGGTGGCGAGCATAGGACCTGCTGCTTCCAGCGTTGCCAAACTGGGAAGTCCCGGAATAGCAACACCACAACCGAGCGCTACGGAGGCGGCTAGGTTGGCGGATTCTTCCGCTGCCATCTCGTGGACGGACGAAGCAATGTTGAGACTATTCGGAGATACTGGATGTGGGAGATCTGCGAGGGACGTTGCGGCTGCGGATGGCACTTGGTGATGTTGATGATGTTGAGCGAAAGGATGTAAAGGATTCGACTGCTCTTGCAGCAATCCTTGTTGTGGCGATGGAAGAGGAAGTTGCGAGCCTGAACTGCAAAGTCCGCTGCTCAACATATCTCGCTTGCCTTGGAGATTATAGAACAGTACAGTTGGAGCTACTCACCTCTTAAACCAAATAACGGAAAAGTCGAAACTCTACACTAAAAAGATCTCTTACCTTGCATATTGCTGTACTCGCTGGTGTCGCTTCCTTGCAGATAGTCTGTGTTCTGATAGTACCCTTGTGCACTCCCCGAGAGATCCTGTGTTTTGCATGAAATAGGGTGTATATGTTTCCATTAAAATCCTCGCAGACTCCAAAAACATAGAAACGGAAACTAACCTGCTCCGGACTGTTGATAGGACTATTTGAGTTCGAGAGGTTGTTGTTGTGCTCGAGCGCGTAGTCCGAGCGGAGCAGGTTCTCCGACTGCATTTTGCTCCGGAGGCAGGCAATGTAGCGCGTGCAAAAGTCCCGACACAGCTCCTGCACCTTTTCCAGCTCGAGCAGGTGTATTCGCAGGACCTGCAGTGCCTTTATCATCAGCCCATCCAGCTCGCTGTTGTTCGTCAGCAGCGGACGCTTTTCCTTCTCTAGTAGCTGTACAAAGGCCTGTCCACCAGAAGAAGAAGTTACTTTTCGAATTCGGAAGGTTCCTAGCTAGCCGATTCATTACCTGAATGTCTCGGGAGAAACTGTCTCCATCGCCGGTACCGTTGTTGGTGGACCCGTTCGGACTCGATGCGGACGACGAGGAGGGAATGTAGCCTTGCGTTGCCTGCTCACATTTCTCCAGCAACAGCGCCAGCAGGGAAAACAATGGATGTCTAACGAGGTACGCGGGAAAATAAAGAAGTTAGGTAACGTATTAGAACTTCCTTTTTTTTACGAACATCCAGCCTCAAGAGGTTCTGGCCAAACCGATGTCCTAGCACATCTCAACAACCACCAGGAACTTCGCATCTCGGTCGTAATAAAAGCATTACTTCTAGCAATTCTACGATTCGTATCCGCCATATTCTCCACTTTCAGATCGGTTCGTGACAATGTCGAAGATGCCGATTATCCTTCTGTCCTTGTGTGGTGCCGCGCATAAAGGATGCACCAGTCTGGGAAGATCCATTTGTGACTGACAACAGGACATTTTGCACTTTGCACCATTTTTTTTCTTTCTCTCCGGTTCTATTTTGCATTGGAAATTTCTTTATCGCTTCGATTTCTCCGACCGGACAGCGAGACGCCGCTGCGGCGAGGTGGAAATTCGTATCAGCTCGTTCTCTACCAACAACAATGTTCCCAAGTAGTGCAAACGGTAGTCCATTCCCCTGCCAGACTCCCCTCGCTGCTACCTAAGACTGGTTTGGGTTGTATGCAAATCGAGCCACTTCGTAAAAAAGACTGCTGATTTGAATGCAGCCGTTGCGAATAGCGAGAGAAAATGCGCATCTTTCAATGCTCGTTTTCCCGTGCACTCTCTTCTTGCATTCCGGCATGCAATGTGATGCCGTTCTTCCCCAATCGGCTACACAACAGCTTCGTTTCCACTTCACCGAATACTGAAGCAGTGGCACCCGGGGGCCAGACGGAGGCAAACGTAAAGAAAATGTGAGTTACATGCCCCGAGACACGAAGATCACGTTCTCCAGATGCATTTTCACACAAAAACCATATGTGTGTTTCAGAAACTAACCGCCGAGAGCCGCGGAGGGATTTGAAGCAGAGAAAATTTAACTGGACCACCATCGCAAACGCCACAGTTCGATTTCGTTTGTGGTGCTCTTCTTTAAAATACGTTTCTCGACGGACATTCTTGACGGACGTGAGCATCGACTATCGTATGCGCATCTGTCCTGGCGACTGGTGCCCGAAATCCATTGCCAAATGTTCATGACGTCGTTCCGTCTTTAAAATAACTCATCGGTCAGCTAATAAGTCGTGTCGGCCGTCTCGATGGACGGTTTCTCGAGAGGCCACCACACTCTACTTCATCGAGG
>KE525352.1:4054418-4075217 GCA_000441895.2 Anopheles sinensis | reverse complement strand
TATCAACCGATCTATCAAATGAACTTTTATGATCCACTGGTACGCCTATCACCGAAATAAAAGGAAACAATCATCGCATTACTCCATTTGGGATTAATGTTGTGCCTTGGCAAGGTAAACCTCCGCTCGGGACCTCCACCTTCCCACGTTTGGCTATAAAATTTGAACTGGAATAAATTGTTATCGATGCCAAAACGACGACGAGGCGGTGCACGTTCATGTGGTTGCCCGAACTGGAAAACTAAAACTCAATTTTGCACCAAACGACTAACCAGCGAGAAGTGCGAGAAGGAAGGTGGGGTGGGGCACAAATAAATCTAAACCAAAAATCACGGCCAAAAACCGGAGCCCACTCCCAAAACGACGGTGGGTTTGAAATGGGCCCATCTCCCATTCCGCCGCCGAGATCAGGAGACACATAAACGGTTCGCCACAAATTGAGAGCCTCAATAGCAAATGATTGAGCCTCCGCAGGCTCGACCAGAAAATCGTGGAAATAGGAAAAAACAAATAAATCGCACACGCACCACCACCATCACGACGGCAAATCATTCGGAATTCATCCGCGACGGCCAAAGGATGGACGGGGCAGGATGTCTCATAAATAAACACTGTACAAGCTATCAAATTCAAATCAATAACGAGCCCATTGCACCGTTCGGGCACAGTTTGGAGTTCCTCTGCAATTCCGCTCCCCAACCGTCACCTGCCTTGCCTCTTCACCTTTCCCTTTTCGACTAGTCAATCGTTTTTCCGTTTCAAAATACAATCCAAACCGGGCTTCCCGTCCACTAGCGCGCCATCCATCAGCATTCCACATTCGCTTCCGGAGCTTCACGTTTTATGGCAAATAGATTGTTGACTCGCGTCCTTTGCGGGCTCAGAAACTACATCGGTATTCGCGTTCGATTTAGAATTGTCGTTTAACAACAAAAAAAGTAAATATAAAAACGAGAGCTGAAGAAATCGTTTAGTAGTATTTCTCTTAAAACCCTAACGTTTGAAACCGTGAAGGCATTTCCTTGTCACAAGCGGTGCAAAAAGGTGCGGGATGGGAAGGAAAGAAAATGGAGTTAAAGTTTATTGTTTTTGATTTTCATTCTGCCACAAATTTGACTCTCGTCCTCCTCGGTGAAACGTCATTACTCAGGGCGGAATCGGTACTCGAGGTTTCGGTTTCGGGTTCATGAATTTTCATTCCACACGTGAGGAACTCGACGGATTCAACCAGCCAGCCAACCCCTCCCCGGAAAAGGCACATTCCGAAGCCATTGGGTTTTCCACGCTTTTCATAGGCAAATGATACCTCAATTCGCTTGTTTGCCCTTGGCGGAACGGAAAATGAGGACCTCAGCAATCGTTGGCCCACACAACAAACACACGCTGTCATTACGACCAAATGCAACGTGAAAGGTCTCGCTGTTATCGGCCACCGAGAGTAATGTGTACTTTCTAGCAGGAGGCCCTTTTGATTTGATTTACTACGAGGTCGAGGCTATAAATTTGCAAACCATTCGCTTGACCAACCGCCATTACAAACAGTAACCCTTGGGTGCAGAAGGTTTGCACTTACTAACAGTTGAAAACTTGAAAAGAATGTTTTTTGAAAGTCAAGATCATGAACAAAATTATTTTAAAATACCGCACAAGTAAGGAATAAATGCTGCTGAAAATATAGTAAATCTAAAATTCTCCAAAGGCTCCAGGATTTCGGTTGTTCGGTAGCGCAACACCATCTCTAGACGGCGAACGACATGATTTGTCCTCCGCCGGGTAACAACGCAATAATTTGGCAGGATGATGTGATTTGAATAATTTCGCCAAAATTATGAGCTCCTGGCGTGTACGAGCCTTTCCGGTGTACCATCAAAATACGGCACCACAGAAGCGACACAAACGACAAAATGCTGGCCCGTTGCCAACTGTTGACCCCTTTGGCCGTCCCCCGGAGGAGGATTGGAGGTAGGTTGTTATCCTGGATAATATTTTCCCAAACCGATGATAATGTGTGCAGCGTGGCCTCATCGAGCGTAATCTGTTGTTTCGGGTTCGGATAATAATTCTCCCAGCGTGCGGAGTTAGAATTCGATAAGGGAAAGCATTTTGTTTCTAATTACTTTCCATCGGTTATCGGTGAACGCACAAATCATCATCCAGCGTATTGTAATTGTTGTGCTATTATATTCCGACTTCTGACAATTGGTTTGTTGGCAAGAAAAAATTAAACCCAAAACAAACAACGGAAGCCACAAAGGAAACCTTTCCACACCGGTTAAGGTAGATAAAGCAATGCTAAGTTTTCCCGTCTTTTCCGGCCCAACAGCGAGCGTCAAGTGGCTCGGGCAAATGTTTGCTCAAATTGCTACTACAGGCCATTATGGCCATTAATTCAATGTTCAACAAATATATTGGCCCCGCGCTCGAGCCGGGGGTTAAACGTCTGACGAGACACCGACCGGTAATCCATTTTCGGAGGAAAAAAGCATTGATTACATCAAGTGATCGCTGAAGCGGTGAGAAAATAAATAAATACATCAGCTCCATCGACGGCCGGTAAAGAATTAATGGACACTAACGGCCCCCGATTGGGATCGAAAAAAGGAAAACCGATAATTGTATCTATTAAATCAAAGTGGTAACATAACAAATTATCCTGCAGTTTGTATGATTGTTTGTGACCTAGTAGGTTGTTTCCTGCCATACAAAAATACCGTTTCTACACTCGCCTGAATTTTGCGAAAGAAGTAAGAGCAAGTTTATGGCAGATCGGGTAAGTCTGGAATAGACTTTAGCTTGAAAGGTAGGAAAAGCACCTAACCAATCCAAGAAACGAATAATTTAGATTTTATGCAAGTGAGGGAAATCGATCTTACAATATTTTCTATTCCCTATACCCAAGGATGGAACAGTCACAAACGAGAAATGAGCAAGTAAAATCGACCCAACAGAGGAGCTGCATGTTGATAGTACTAATGATGAATAGTTAATTTGATGGCATTCCATTTACGCCTCAGCCCTGCGTTATAATCCTCCCTGTTTGAGCTCATTATGACTACAAATTACTGTACTTTCTCACTTTCGAGGAACCAACTCACTTTGAACCGCATCTGAATGCGTGCATCAGGGGGGGTTCTGTAATCCTCAACTTATTATGGGTCATACTCTTTAGGCTTGCTTGGAGATGAAACGTTTTTGTTTCGAAAGAGTAGCAGCAATAAACGGACGGTTGATTTTGCAAGGTCCTTTAGAAGTTTGCGCCATGTTTACTTGCATGTTTTTGATTCCACCGATGAGTATTGCATGTTGCCAGGACACGGCTTCTTCATCTGGTAACTTCCTGAAAGCACCACCGATGACTTTTATGACATTTATTTCACGGTCTACTTAATCAGTATAGCTACATTATTTTATTTCCTCTCATTCAAGGGAAAAGAAGGCATACTCACAGCATTCTCTTATCATGCCATTCGCTGCATGCGAGAACGTTTTGGAAATGGAATTTTGGATTCCTTTTTCTTAACAAATAACAACGACGCAAACCGGATTGTTCTATCGGAGAAGCGCTCTCTCTTATCAGCTGGGCCATTGATTATTCTGCTCAAATGAAGATTTAAACAAACAAAATAAAACGATTTCCCCGGCTATAGTGATGAACCCGATGCTTGTTTATAATTAATTTACTCGTTAAGTGACGATATGTTATCAACTGAAAGGATGGTACGTGCGTGCTGGCACGCAGTTCATGGTGCAAAATGTTTGTCTTCCGACCAACGAAATCCGACGTTAGCAAGTTCTAGGAACGCTAAATTCCACCACATTGCTCATCCGTTCACTTCGCACCTAGAGGGAAAATAACAAGCTTGCATAATCTGTAAACTCATAACGGCGCAACGTACAACAACAAAAAAAGGTCAATAAAAGCACATCGGTGTGGTCCCACATAAATCGCTACCATCTGCTGCCGACGCCGGTTGGTTTGATTAAGGATGGTTTTTAATACACCCTACCGTTTGGGAAAGGGCAACCAAGCAGGTTGGGTGAATTTGGGTTGCTAGAGAAAGGTTTTATTTTGTTGAAAAGTAAAATTAATAATGAACCGAAGACGGCTTAAACACCTTGCAGACTCTCGCAGGCAAATGTGGTACAGTGCATCAAAACACTCGGGTGCGAAAAAGAAAAGAAAAATGCAGGAAAATTACTCACCTTCACAAAACATTGGTGCACGGGTGAAGTATTTTAATTTCCCTAACAATTTCGCTCAAGCCGACCACACCAAGGTGCCTCGGAAAATCCCGAGACGAGAACGACGATGCGCCTAATGCGGATGGATGCCCGAGCTGTTGGACCGTAACGGGTTCGTAACGCCTCAACGCCGCCATCTCAGGATGGGACGCGAGCAACGGGGGATGATGTTCGCTTGATTCCCCGCACTCAAGGAAACGTTGCAAAATGAGCGATGAGGTGGTGCACCGAATTTGTCTCACACAAAAGATAGGAAAGGTTTGAAGACATTCTAAACAGTTTTAAGAGCATAAAGTCTTTGTTCGGTCTTGGAAGGATGCTTACCACAACAGCATCACACAACTCGAAAGACAGGCAGTGCACCTTCTTTTCCTAAACAGTTCGGAAGCAACAACTTAGCTCCTTCCAACGCACATACAGCACACACGGTGTTGCGCCAATTTCTTCGGCATAAAATACCTTTCATGATCCGCATGAAGGCGAGACAGAGCGCAACCATTATTACGCTTCACACCATCGTCTTCTTAAGCAGTAGCGTAATTTATTCAAATTTTTAAGCACTCAAACTTTTCCCTCCAAGCTGGCTGAAGCTGGAGCGGTTTTACATCTGGTTCTGGAGCGAAACCCCCCCCTCAGCAGAAGTTGCATCGTTGCTTCGTTGCTCAACTTATATCGTCCGGTTTCGGCATGACGCCATGTGTAAGCAAATATAGATAAAAACCAGCGGGCGGAATAATTATGCATGCGGTGCGGGGGGTTTGGGGCATTGTGTCATTGCTATCACGCATGTGGTATTTATGGGAAGGACGGCAGCATCCACAAAAACCATGTGCCACTTTAATGAAACTAACTTTTAGCTGCTGACAAGAAGCTGCTGTTGTGCGAAGAGATAAGCAAACAATATCGAAGAAAGGGAACTACGATCGGCAACTTCTTGGAGCGTCAAGAGCTAAGAGTGATAACGAATACATAGCAAGTGCTTTGCATAAACTTGTTCGAGAAGCACATGTAACCATCATTATATTAATTAATTAAAAAAGGACATTCTTAATCCATAAAAGGAGAATGTGGGACAGTCTGTCTGCAAGAACTAACGATTTACAAGCCTATCAATGCTCTGGATTGGCTGGAAAGGCGATGTGAAGTGTTGACGTTGACTACAAGACAATTCTTTAACCTCGCCTGATCTGCGTTTTACAGGGCCCATCTCGGTAGATAGTGTTGTGTGCAACCCAAAACATAGCAAACACCAATTAGGTGCACAATGGATGGCCCATCAGCGTCACAACAAGCCATTAAAAAAGGCGCACCGAGAACGCATTAACACGCTCATCAAACTCACACTCGCCCAAGCGTCCCGTCCGGGGTCGATTGATTGGTTTTGAAGGTTTCGTAAACATAATCATCGGGCGATAACACACCCCGCGATAGGGCGTTTTGCTCGGTTTGTTTTGGTTTTTCCCGTATCCCGTTCCCTTTGCGTTGTGACTTCTCACAGGTTCCGCTCCCAGATTATGTCGCACAGCGTCGTGCCTCGGCCCTTCACACACAGCGCTGCGTCTCTTTATTTCTCTCGGCACGTTGCGGTGCCCTTTGAAGTTTGTCTCCGACGTTATCTTGCTTTCTTGCCTCTTGCAAGGTTCACGGTTGTGTGCACGCCGGATTGTCGTATCGTTTATTGTCCCAAGTTGAAACTGGGATGGAACGCTCCGCTTGCTCGCATTTTAAAAAGGCACACACTCCGGTAATCTTTCCCCAAACAAAACGGTCACTTTGAATCAGCCGACGTGGTTATATTGCCAGTAGTTGCTACATATAATCCATCCGGCGGGCTTTTCAAACATATTAGTCTTCTCCTCAGCTTCCCGCCTTCTCGATCTTGAACAACAGCACGCCACACTTTTGCTGGCCAGCCGGCAAATTAGTTTCAATTAGCCGCGTGGGTTCGTATTTGAATATTTTATCGCGCAATGTGCATCGCGTGCCAGCGACACCAACTTTGCCATGGTTGTTTGCACGATCCAGATGCAGAAGTGTTGCAATGACACCACAAACAAACCTCCTTTTGTTTATTACGACCAGGAGTTTATTTTGAAAAATCCCTAAAACGTCCAACGAACGAGACGATTAATTCTTTCCGAAGAAGGCTTCTCCTCCAGCGCAGTCCAGTTTAACGATCTATCCCTGGATGAATCGGTGTATATTAACAGCCAGTTTTTTTATGACCGATTTATGGGCGATTCGAAATCTTCACACGTCAGTTAATGGCAGGTTCCACTTCAAAGTTCAAGAAGCCCCATAAACGGTAGCACGTCAATAAACTTAAACCGCGGCTTGATGATGTGGTACCACTAACCGTCATTAAAGCACCATCATAGGAAAGCAAAAGGCACACAAAAAAAGTAAAACAGCAAACCAGTTAAGATAACGATAGTCCCAGCGGGAGACACTCATCGCATTCGCACATATGACGGGTGGAACGACGACCGGAGGAGGCAAAGACCATGACAACGAGACGAGGTTAATTATGGACATCAATAAAGTGTGTGGCCTTTATCAGCGGCTGGGACGGACGAGGATAGTTTTCCCTTGTTCTTGCTACTCCCGGGGGACAGCTTAGGCGAGGTAACAGCTTCGGAACAGATTGATGGAACACGAACCGTGGACCTCCCAGATTAGAGCCGAGTTAGGACGCTTTCAATTAGTTGTTATTCGCAACTTGTTTTCGGGGCTTTCTTATCAGCGATCAAACCTGTTTTTTATTTGTTTCAAATATTCTAGATTCCATTTTCCAAGTGATTCTAATTTGAATGACACTTTCTCGTGTCACATCAATGAATGACGAAGAACAAACGACCTGGTTCAATCATAAACCCCTCAAATATGTGAGAACAAATTCATACAAAAAAAGGAATATAAAATAATGTTAAAAACAGTTTACTTTATCATATCTCTTATTTGCATTAGGAACATTCATGACACTTCACAAAGCAAAATTTTAACCTTTCTCTTTTCATTAGAGTAGTTTCTATCACCATTTGTTTCAGTGCACAAAATCAAAACATGCATTTTTCATCCGGCTTAAGCGTGTCTGGAAAACTCAACCTTCGACACGATAATAAAAAAAAACAAACTGTCGAATTTTTTGCTCGAGTGTAGTGGAAAAAATGCTGAAGACTTTAAATCACGCGACTGCAAACATAGTGAACAAAACGCACGTGGACCAGCGAAAAACCACAAACAAGCGAAGCTTTTCTGCACAGCGGAAAGATATCATTGCTGGAAGAAAGAAAACTCCCGCCTGTCCGCGTTTTCCTTTGCACAGTGGGCAAATGTGTGGCGCACTCGTGGCGGAACGTGATGATGTTGTGCACCTACACACCGCCACACACAGGCGCCGAAGGGGAAGTCGATGTTTGATGAAAGAACTTCTTGCTGTGAGCGGCCAACCATTGCCATTCAAAGCATCCCTCCTGCTCGGCCAAGGATACGATGCTCCTGGAGGGCGGAGAAAAAAGAAAACTCCGAACGGAATCACCATCACGGCGAGCGACGGATTGAAGCGAAGAAGTTGCACCACCGAAACCAGATTTCAATGATAAAGGATGAGTTCGGACGAGAAGAGGAAGGAAATTAGAAAAGAGAAAGAGGGGTTGGTCCTGTCCGGAATGGGTAAGCAGAATCACCCTGAACCGCAGGAAAAGTCAAAACGCCGGGTGGCAGTGCATGCGATCGGAATTTCGTCAGCGGAAAAACGAAACTCAAAGGAAAAGCGAAGGGACTGGCGAAGGAAGGACGGCAGCCGGAGGGGGGAAAAAGCGGAGGAAAAGTGCAATAAAACGCAAATGTTACCTTTAATATAGAAAATATTCCCGCCACGGAGGGCGAAGGAAAAAAAGGACGCTGTTGGAAGTGAGACAACAACTACATGAGGAAGACAAGGAGTTTGGGAGCTAGCTTAGGATGGCGCTCTGCCTTTCGATGAGTGATTTTCCATCCGAGGCTTTCAACAAGGGGTTTCCATAGTGCAACCGAAATATAGGATAACGAAAATGAATGATCGTGCTTGGATCAACGATTTCCCTCTAATAAATTTGTAAAAGAGATAAATAGTTCCAATCTGTGGTTGGAAATAGATGAATTCCTGGCTCGTTCGTTATCAGAGACATCTTATCTGAATGCCTCTGTCGTCAATGTCGACCAGAACTAGACTTGTGTGATGGAATTGCTCGTCAATTATGCCAATCCATTGCCTCGATTCCGCTGTAAGGCTTACGAAGCAAAAGTTCTAAGGCACTCATGCGAGCCATAGTGAAAATGCGACAACAAATGAAAGTATCTTTCTGCCTTCGGTAGACTTTCTGCTTTGAATTACCTCGTTCGTTCACGTGTAGCCAGCGTTGGCTTTCTCCCGCCAGAACCCCGAAATGTTCTTGCCTCCATCACCGTGCGTTGGCACGCAATCGTACTTTGCCAAAGCAAAAGAAAGACGAAAATTGACTTCGACGAAAAACCCCCGAAACGCAATCCCAGAGCAGCACGATTTTCTCGTCACACGCAAAAATATAATCTCATTATTCGACCACCTCCCTAACGAAATGGTCACCTTTGGTATTGGTTTGGATTTCGGGCTGCTCACGGAATCAAGCAGGAGGGAGGAGAAAAAAACAACACCAAACTAACTGGCCTGCCTTACTCGGTGGACGATCTCATCCATAAAATTGGGGAAACTACCTCATGGCAGGGGCCAAGCGGGGAAGGGCGCAAGCGAGCAAATAGGAATATTCAATTATTTATAAAGATTCAGATTATCCAATTAGGGACCAAAGCTGGTTCGCCAGAGCCCCCCGGCTAAGCTAAGAGTTGTACTCATTCCGGCGAGAATGTGGAACAAATGCCGGAGGTATTTCGGAAGGATATCTGTGGCGAAAAGCTGGTGTTTGGTCAGAGGCATGTGCTAGTCAAAGGTCAAAAGTATGATTTTCCTTAATTAAATTGAACTTGAGCTGGGCTTATTCAAATATAATATAGGATAAATTTAAAGGCTTCCATGTTCACCAAATTCTTTAGTTCCTCTTAATATATCATAGAGTTTCTTTAACCTACAAATTACGCCCATTTAAAGGATATCTTATGGCAACCTTCTTTCTGTGTCAATTGGATTATCTGATAATTTTTGTTAAGCAACAAAATCAACTACAACAAACAACAAAGAGTTACTAGGACTAAAAGAACTTCAAATAGGATGCAACTCCTCGCCCGGATGAGTGCCTCACTTTCTAAACCTGGCACAAGCGGGGATGCTTATCGAGCCCGATAGAAAGATTACCAATCGACTGGGCTTTACCCACACCCAGCACTTCTAACACCGGTAATCACACTGCCCTTCCCACCCCCTTCACGGTTTGCCAACACATTCCAAAGGTGTCGTCATTCGGGGGAACGAGTAAATTGAATGACTACAAATGAAATGAAGCCCAAATCCCTGAAAGAACGCTCCTCTCCCCCGAGGCACCTCCCGACTCGTCGGGACGTCGACGCCCTTGTTAATGCCCAACGCAATTTCCACCCAAAGTCCCAAAATTCGTTTTGACGTTAGAGACCATATTCGCCATATTCACCACGAAGAGACGCCGACGTCGAAAGGAGGAAGATCTGAAGAGTTGGGTTCGTTGATGTCTCTCGATGAAAGGACGACACCAAATAGGCCGGAGCTTGGCGGACCGAGGGAGTTTATTGAGAGTTCTGATAATCTCTAGCCCTTCTCCCCACCGTGCCTTCACTTTCCCCCTTCTATCGTTTCTCCAAAGGCAGCCCTGAGGCGGAGATTTTGATGACGTTCGTTCATAACTAAATAGGAGGATCGCATTTTATCGATGCCGTACCAGCAGCACCCCCGGAGGCCCCGAATGCCCATTACATGCTGTTTACCCTTTGGCATCCCTTCCTCTACCCTTCCGTACCTCTTCTGAGTCAGCTTCTGTCCGATACCAAAGATACGGGCTTTGACCAAAGGAACGCAGGATTTTGGGGGACGATACAGCAATTCACGTAGTTTTAGAGATTTTTTACATCTTTTTTTCGAGCTGAGACTGGGATCAATTGATTGGGAAAGTTTTTCTGGCCTAGGCTAGCCAGTAAATCCGAAAGTCGCAGGGGGGTCAATGGATGTGGATGGGGGGTCGCTCGGTAAGTGACAATTTTGCATGCAAATTAGATGTTGGCCCAGCTTGCCAAACTAATATGAAATAAAAGTTCTAGGCTCCATAGGAGTTTATACATTCAATAACCAAAATAGAATAATTAAAACACACCTTATGCGAGCTTACGTGTTTCTTGTTTTTCCAGGTAGCCAAACGAAACCATGGAAACCAACAAACGGATTTACTTTATGATTGGTGAAAGTGACTTTTCATGTCTCACTTGCTCGGCAATACTGTGGCGCATGTTTTACGTTAAAATTGGCTTAATTGGGCGCTACCCAATCTCGAACAAGGTTTGCTTTTAGTCCAAAGTGTTGTTTCTCCTGGGAAATGTTAGGGAAAGGTAAAGGAAAACCTCCGATGAACCCTCCTGATGCCTCGAATAGAAGCAGAACCTTGTTTGACTGAATGTATGATAATGGTGTCAGGTATCCTTTATTTAAAAAGGTCAATTTAAATTGCCACGAATTGTGGCTAAAATGTTCAAAAAATAAAATTCGAAAGAAAAACATTTCATGGTCCAAAACTAAAACAACTCTTCTAACAAACGATGTTTTTCGAGTACAACCAGAATGTAATGCGTTGTGTACTATAAAGAAAAACGGAAGGTCCGAGAAGCCATGCTATGATTTATGTGCCAATAATCCACCAATTGACATCGAAATCACCCTGTTGGTGCCGCTTCGCTTGCAGAGAAAGAAAATGCGCCGGGACGAGAGACATAGTTGGACCTTTTTTCCCCGTTTGCCATGACTCTCCAAGACACGCTGAAGGGTCATTAAGCTGCGAAAGGGGGGAGAAAAACACATTCTGTCATGTCGTACAATTATGCTGCGGATGTACAGAAGAATGGATTTTTAGGGAGGAAAAAAAAGAAGGGATAAACACATACAAATGTAGGACGGCGACTAAAACTGACGGCAAATGAACAGAGCTGGTTTGACACGACATGAGAAACACATCGCAAATCGTGCGTCCTTGAAGGAGGCAAAACCGGCCCAAGATGGTCACTATTTAATGGGAAAATAAGGCGCCGGCGGTACTACTACTTCGAGACAATGCTTACACCAACCAACCAACGGCGATAGGAATGTGAGTTATTTCCTCCGATCGCACTGAAGGAAAAACGATATATGAAAAGGTCCGGGCGGACCGAAACTTTATCCACAAGCAAATGGAAAAGAATTTGCTTGAGTGCAGAAAAGGCCAAGCGAAGGAAAAACGGGCGAAAAAGGCAGCACCCTTGCGGGAAACACGGTGCAGGAGGGGTGGGGGGAAGAAAGTTATACAAGTGCCAGTAAATCATATTTTTGTGTAAAAATCACATTAAAACCACATGCTGTTGCTGATTCTGCCCGGAGTTGGAACCCCCTTTTCTGGCACATCCCTTCATTCATCTGGCATCACAGCATCGTTCATATATTAGTGTTTGTACGGTCGTTTTTATTGCTTTTACCCCCGTGCAGCCTCCTGCCTCGTCCTCTCGGCGTGACGCAGCGCCCGCAAAACAAAAAGAAGCGAGCAGGGAAAAACTTTTCGCCGGGCAAAACACTCGCCTCCAGCGGTGACGCCAAGAGTGAAATGTGCAGGTTTTTCCCTCCATGTCTTGCGCTTCTTGTCTCACTGGTTTCTTCCCGGCGCTAAACGGATTAAGAGCCAAACGGGATTCGTGCCCGGAGTTTACCGGAGAACGCCAACCCAAGTGGCTGAAAAGGAGGAACATTAACAAAAACGAGAAAAAAACACCACAAGTCAGAAAATTCAGATCAACTCCGACCGAAGAGGGTAAAAGTGTCATCCGGAAAATCGTTTGAATAGTTAAGGAACGATCCAACACCGCTTTGCGTTCGGTGATAGACTTCGGCGGACCACAAACTCCATTTTTTTCTGTGATCCTTCGATAACAGGCTTGTGTTTTTCTCTTTCCTTCTGATAGCAGGAAAAGCGTTTGAAACAATGTTTCAAGTGAAACGTATGTTACCATTATTTACGATCGTACGTGTGCGCTTATCTCTTGTGACAAAGTTTGTTTAGTTTTAACCACAACAAAAAGGGGCAAACTGATATTTTAAATTTTAAAAACTTTTACCAACATCCATACAAAAACACAGAAACAGAAATGCCCACACCGAACTCAACATTTTCCGGGGCACAATCGTTGTCACCATGCTTTCTACCAAAATCTCATCTAATTGAAATGAAGTCGTAACGAAGTCAATTCACGCGTTCCATCCTTTCCATTATTTTGTCCCCCTCGAAACGGCGAAAGGAGTGCAATAAAGGAAAAAGGTTGCGAAAAATGTAGCCATCACTTGGCCCCAAAGGAGTGGAAAAAGGGTTTTCGCTGGTCAATGGTAAGTTGTTCTGCTTTGTGAACGTCCCTTAGACCGGAGCTTGGTTTGGGAGGATTGGCTTAGTAATCTGATGAAAAATAGTGAACGCGATTGAAGCGCGTCGGATAACTCCAACGCCTTTTAATTATTGTTGTAGCAAAGGTCGTACTGTTTCTTGTGGGGAAACGGGTTAGCTTTTAGAGGGAAATTATCAACCGAGGCACGCTGCATACCAAGAATATTCTTATTCGGCACGTAAAGCACAGATAAGTAACCAACATTAGATCGAGATTTTTACGGTCAATGAATTACATCACGTTCCGTTATTTTTGTTTCAATGTTTTCTGGTTGTTAAAATACTAAAGTGTAGGTAGTGCAAAAAATTAAACAATTATCAATCGCTTGTCATAGGTTCTGATTAGTTTAAAAAGCGTTAATAAACTGTGGGAAGCAAAAGAGAATCCAAAGAAATTCCGATGGGAGTTTGAAATAGCTTGCAACTGTGTGCGAAAACTTTCACCCTCGAGTGCGAAAGTTCAAAGGGTCCTTCTGACTTACCGCTCAATTAAATTTGACAAATTTACTGGCAATCCGGGGGAGGCAGCGGTCCTGGAAAAACAAGCAAAACGAAGAATTTTAACAGTTAATTCGAGCGGTAAAAGACAAACGGTGGAGAGCTCTCCACTCATGTGCTCATTAAATCGTAACAAATGGCGTTCAAAAACACATCGGAGGGTTGGGTCAGCTTTCAACAAGCGGAAAGGAAGTTCCAAAGCTGGCTAGCGTTTGGTTTATGAATAATGACAATTTATTTGCCCATTTGTACATCATAACTAACGCGAGCGCGCATAAATAATGTTTGCCACGACAAATATAAACTGGCAGCGCCTCGCTGACATTGAATCTCGTTTTTCATTTCCTTTTTATGACTTTCTTTCGCTTCTTAATATAGCCGCCGGGAAGATGAACTGTCAAAACGATATTGTTCACGAACGTGGTCGTCGCGAATGGGAAGGATATTTCAACACCAGAATAAAAGAAAACCAATATCTCGCGGCCCACAAAAACGGCGTATGGCGGGGAATGGGTTCAGGGAGTGTAAGGTTTTCCCTTTCCAACTTGTGGAACTCGATTGGAGCAAGTGTGCCAGTGAAATTCGTGACGCCATGACGTGCATTTTTAATCGACTCCCTTCGAAAACAACCAACAACACCCGAACGGAAAGAACTCCAAAACATACTCTCGAGTGACAACAACACGCCACCATTTTTATTCCTATATGGTCTTTCCTTGACTATTGTGCATTGTGTTGCGTCCGGAGAGTTGGTCATTGTGATTGGTTCCGTTCAATTGTTCTAAATTGAACCCTTATGTTAACATTCGACATAAATCTTGGTCTACCACTATTTGAATGATCCAAAAATGGCTTTGATTTTTAATTATCCTCCAGCCTGTGAAACCTACGACATTATTATAGTAATTTTATGGTAAATTTATATTTACGTAAACTTCAATTTCAATACTCAGTGTCATCCAAGGGTTGAGTGTTAAATGCAGTTCATTGCGTGCCAAGTAAAGAAATCGCTCGCGAATAAAAAACGTGCGAAGTGATGATCTCGAAGTTGCGGGAGATCCCTTCGAGAATCGTCATAATAATCGGACGCGACCTGGGATTTTTGAGCTTCTTCGGGGTTTCGTCTAGAATTCTCCTTGCGGTGCATTCGGTACCACCCATCTCTTCTTCCAAATCCAAAGCCTTTCCCTGAGGCCCTTTCCCTCGTCCACGAGGCGCCGTGGAACGTACGTCCGATTCGTCCGTGCGTTAGAACGCTTCTCGCCCGTTGGCGCTGAAACGCTTTTCGAAAAACTATTAACGGTAGTAAACATTCCGGACACGTTTTACATGGATTTCGTTCCCCCCGCCACCCCGCCAGGATCTCATCATCTCGTCGTACTTCAGCAACCGCGGGGACGTCGGTCACAAATCTCTCACTCTCTCTCCCTTTCTTTCGTCGAAACTGAGTCAAAACGCACGTTATCCTCCAACATCACGAGACGTGGATCGTGGAGGTCCGTCCTGCTTGCTTTCTCTTCTTCGATATCAACTCTAATCGTCCACTCCCCTCCGGATGTTCTGCCCTTTTTTCACCCTCCTCCTTTCGGAGAGCACAACGTTCCAAGGTCCTCATTCCTTCCGAAAAAAAACCGGACGATACGTCGAGCGAGATATGGAAAAACTAAATTACGCCCCGGGCAAAGTCATGCCCTTCCATTAGCGCGCAGGATGCGTATAATCCGTTATTTACACTGGCGACATAATTCTCGATCCCCCTGGCTCGATCCCCTTCCCTCCCTCGCGGGAAAGTCGGCATGCGTCCGCCGAACATCGGGAGCATTGGACCGTGGGGGATGATAATTTGACGAAATGAGACACCGTCCTCCGAAGCGTTGGACCACGTCGTACCGACTTTTCACGACATGCTCGACAACGAGGCGTTCGACTGACTTCAAGCTGTTGGACGTGTCAGACGAGTCATCTGATGCTGTGTGTAGCTATTCTCGTAATATCAGCGTGTATCAATTGAGACGATTGCAAATTATTGGGAATTTTCTTACAACCAATTTAGAGTAATTAAAACTAAAGGTCTCGATACTTCTCTCTGTGGATAAATATTTTGTACGACGCAATTAGACAACCAAATGGCGATGTCTCGATTCTATCATCGGAAATGCGTATATTTCTCACTGCACACCTCATGATTTATTTTCAGTACACTCTGAAGGGACTTGTTGCTGCTAGGAACCTTATTATCACCTCACCAAATAACAGTTCCCTCTCATCCCGACACGCTCATGTGCTCCGCCGGTTCGTGATCGTTAGCGATTATCGACCGGCAAACGATATTTGCTGCCCGTTTAAACAAATCATTAACTCGGCGCTTTCCAGTAGGGGTTTTTCGAAAATACCTCGACCGCTGATCATCAATAGACCGAACTCATTATCATAGGCCCGATGTAGGAAACGTAAGCCAACCAGCCAGTGAGTGAGTTCTCAGGCCTCCTGCTCTTTGGCGCAAACGTATAGCGTCGGACCAACCCACTCACTGGATGTTTAACAACACATTAAACAAGGCGCTAACAGTCAGTGTCATCAAACACTGGGTATGCAAACTCCGCTGGAGCTGGAGGTCTTCGCAGAGGGCTCCCAAAAATGTTGTGTTGAGTAAGACATTCTTCAGCAATCGAAAATAGGCAACATCGGCGAAGCCCCGAACCTTTCCATCGGAGCCATTTAGCGATGCCTATTTCCAACGTTCATGTCACATTCGGCTTTCGATATTTTTAGAGAAGCTTCTCGTTATCCTTCCTAATTTTTCGTCGGGTCCAGTTTCGGACAACCAGGGGTGTTATTTACCATTGCTTTTAGCGCCACATCTTCCGATGTGTTTTACTGCTACTGGTTTTGAGTCTTTGGTTTGGAGGTTTCACCTAACAATTGATCAACCTGGAATGGGAAACCTGTTCTGAAGAGAAAATTTTGAACCATACAGTTGAGACCTATTATTATATGTTGATGGCAATTGAAATAAAACCAGTGTTTCTTAAACAAAAATCTGATTCAGTGAGATTATTTTCAGTTCCTTATCCACAAATTTTCAATGACGAACCTCGGATACAGAGACCCCAAAGTTGAACAACAACATTTGCATTTATATAAACTCTCCCGTTGAATGAGCTTATTTGAGCTCGAAAAGTTTTTCGCCTTGTAAGGTCACGTAGCTTAAAAACGCCGAAATTTTCCCAATAACGCGAGACATGGGCTCTCGAAACGCGGGACGAAGTGTCTAGCTTAGCCAATTTAAATTACCCAAACAAAATAGAAGAAAACAAAAAAAAAGAAATAGTTTGCATGGCAAAAGAAAAAGCTCTCATCTTGGAAAGAAAGTTGAAAGTGCTAAGATTTTTGTTAGAATTCTTTTTTTCACGTCCGCATGGGTTCCGAGAAAACAACTGAGAACGGAGGTTTTTTTGTTGTGTTGTCGCCTTTTAAAGATTCCGATGGTGATCAAGATTTCGTCACCGGATAAATATCCCTTGGTTTGGAGTGGGTGGTGCGGAAAAATGGTGTAAAAACTAAAACAGCAAAAAAAGAAATGAGTATAAGTGAGTTTCACAACGAAAACCTCCGAAATATTCATACAAATTCTGCTGTTTCGAGCATCATTTAATGTTGTGCTTTCTTCTCTTGTGTGTTTTGTCTCGTTCACTTTCTTCCTTCGGTAGATTTCCCTTTTTCACGGGTATCAATTTTGCTTTCGGAACGCATTGTCACGTTTGTTTGCCTTCGCCTTTCCCAAGTTTGGCTGAATGCGTTCATTTTCACAATTCATAAATTCTCCGCAACAAACAACACAATGTACGAGAAACCCCCGAAATCAACCCGAAACCAGCGAACCTGCGGAATGTCCTTTTCCATTTCGATCCCGCCCGTGCTGCTCCGACGTTGCTTGTCGATTTACTCCCTCCACTACTACCCCACCTCCATCTGCCGTCGTCCTTTTCCTTCCGTTTCGTTGCCGCTTTTATCGGGCGTGAAGAAGAACCAATTCCCCAGCTCGCAAACTAGCTTCAGAGAAAGGCAAGATTTTCCGCTTCCAAACACGCTCCACGGTCTTTCGTTTCGTCTTTTGCATGAAAATGAACACGCAGAGAAGAGGGTAAGGGCGAGGAAAAAAACAAGGCGAGACATCTGATGCTCGAGACTGTAAGAATTAGGAAAATAAGATGAAACATTGTATACAAACACCCCGAAATAGTGCGTCGAGCAGAAAACTGGACGACCGATGATAACAACAAGCGCCAGCGGAAACTCACCGAAGGAGAAGGTAGAGGGGGTTGCCGGGAAAAGGAGAGAGGAGGAGTTGTTTTCTGGCGTGGCATCTCATAATGGCCAATCGGAGAGATACAATGGAGGCGGGAGCGGGGCGAACTATTGCCGGCAGGAGATGATGCCGATGGGAAAAGATCGGTCCCAAAGTTTTCCCAGTTTTCCTTTCGTTCGTCCCCCCCTTCTGGTGCCCAACGATCTTTGGGGATGTGTAGGAAAACCCTAAACGTCCCAGTCGCTTCCCTTACCTTTCTCGAGATACCGTGAAATGACACTGAAGAAGCACGAAAGAAAAACGCGCTCGGCGAAGAAAATGCGGACAACGATGATGCTTGGTCGTGGAACTTTCGGTTCGGTGCAGAAGAAAATTCAAATTCAAATCGTTCGTAAATAATTAAATAGGAACCAACCGCTGCTGTTCGGCGAGAGGATAGAGCGTGTCGATGGAAACCGCTTTTCCGAGATCGCTTTTCTTCCTCTCTCCTTCGCTGCCTTCTGTCCCCGAGAGTGGTCTCTTTGGCTGCTGGTGGCACCAAAAACGGAACGTTCACTCATCTGGTTTTGCAAAAGATTGTGTTTAGTTTGTTCGGCACAAGATCCTTGCCGATACGAGACATCGGAAAAATTACGGACGCGTTGCAAAAGCAAAGAAATGAGCTCAGGGAAAGGCTTTAGAAATCAACGAGAACATCCAACGAAGTGGAGGGCTTTTTAATAGTGGAGAGGAAAAGAAGCAGAATTTCAAGTATGCAGATGTCGTTGTAGGAATCCTCACCCTCCCTTGCCTTCAGGTTATCGAAAAGGGTTTCATTTCTCTAGACTTTTGTGGTCGTTTTAAAAAGGAACCCGATTTATTCTCATGTATTCGTTTCAAGCCAATCAGGATATTTAAAGAAAAAAGGTACAAAATAAATAATATCTTAGTCTGGTGAAATAAAATACCACAAAAAGAACCGAGCAATATTAGAAGTACAAACATGAAATGGTTTCATTGAAGTTTTCCACCACTTTGGTGTGAAAGACTCCCCGATGCCAATTGGAATGTCAACGACGGTCTTCCCGAGTGTCCCGTCCGGCAACCGAAGGACAGTCTTGCACTTGTCTCCCCCTACCTCCCTCCATCGGCTCTTCGCACGACCACAAGACAAGACTGTCCAAACATTCACACTTTCGACGAGCTGGCACCGAAACGAAACTTCCGACATTTCCAAAAGACGATCAAAGAATGTTTGTTTATTTGGTTTCGCTCGCCTCCAAGGTTTTTTCCTCCAAGCTCCATTCTTTTACGCTCCATCTTTTCATTTCCCTTGACGTGGTGTTTTCATAGGCGAAAGGGAATGCAAAGTTGCAAGGAAGAAGCTTCCAACTCTCCGGGGATCTATTTTCCAGTTCTAGCAATTTTTTTCCTCCCTTCGTTCTTCTTTGCATCAGCTTTGGTGGTGGTGGTGGGAAGGGGACTTCTTCCAAATGAAGCCAAAGGCAACAACCCACACACACATATACACGCATACATATAATGTCCTCACCCTAGAATGAGGCTACTGGAGGCCGCAATAATATTTGGTTTCAATCCGTATCCGCCGCAAACACAACGCAAAGAAATGCGTATCTTGCAAAATACGGTGTGTGTTTTCCTTTTGCTTCCCTAAGCTTTCGGCATGGCCCTAAGAAAAACGAAAATAGCTCGAGCTTTTCCGCGCACCAAACCGAAAATTTCAACGACTTCCGGTCGCCGTTTTCTCAATGCGACAATCGGTCGCGGTCGCGAAGACAACCCGTCGACAAAAGTCGGAAAATGGTGGTGGAAAAAAATCCTTTTCATCAAAACACTTTTCACTCGGTCTCGGGTGCCCTTTTGCAATTTTTCCCCCAGCCATGGAGGTGTTATCGGGACGCGTCGAAGTGGAAAAATTGTCCCGGAAAAGCTGCAGCCGCGCTCTAGTTTGCAGTTTTTGGTGAGAAAACGGTGTTTATTGTGTGGTTATAACACATGAAAACCTATTTCCGGACATTTTTTATTCAGTCGTGTTGGAAAATTTATGTTTCGATCGAAAAAGGAAGAAAGACGAAAAAACAAAACACTCTTAGACGAAAAGAAAAACAAGGAACGTCTTCTCAAAAGTCGGTCACTGCTCCTTTTCTTAAATAAATCCCATTAAATTATCGTACTTTTGCACATCATCACGAAAGGATGCGCTTTCTCTAGCCTTCGCGGGCCATTTAAAACATTATCAGCTCTCGAAAGCCTTCGCGCCTAGAAAGTCTCGTGCAAGCACAACCCTAATGACATCCGTCGCAACTACCCCTTGGTGCGGCCTTCACCTCGTCGGATGATTAACCGAAGCAAGAGGAAGGACAAACGAGGGGCATCTCTGATGATCGTCACGGAGGAGAACGGGAACGACTTCCGGCCGATTGCGCGAAGGTCGCTGGCAATGTCTCAGCGGTTTTGAAAGAATCCCATTAAGCGAACGAGAACGATTCCCCGATTGGGAGTATCTTCCTTTTCCCGCTAATTTCTTAAACATTGTTTTTGAAGTAACATTTTATACAAATCCGTGTTTACTTTAAATTAAAAGAGTTCAAACTTTATCAAAAATTCGGGCTAAAAGAGAGCCCCCGAAAGGTCAAGATGGTGAAAATTACTGAAAAACACGTTCACTTAATGCACTCACCAGCGAACCATTAAATAATGATCGCTTCTTCATCACTTTGGGACATCAGGAGGCAACTTTCTCGTCTGCCGTATCGCCGAGTAGGCAAAGGAAAAGTTTCGCTAATCCCAACTGGGAGTCCTTTTCGAGACGCGAACGAGTCCTTTATCGAACGTTTGCTGCATATCTGCAGAATCCCTGGCGGAGGGATGTGCAATGTGGCGCAGTAGTGTGTGTCTTCTGACCGACTAAGCTCTACAGAATCATTTTCCGGTTGGCATTGAAGTGTTTTTCGTTTCTTTCCAAGTCTGTGAAGGTGTTTTGGGTCTAGAAGCTTTCGTTATTAAAAGCGACTGATATTTAATCTAAACAAGAGTTTACAAATTAGAAGCATTTCATTACTTTCGACACATATTACAGGGTATTCAAACCTCACGCTCATCGATGGTTACTTCTGCGTCTGTATCACAAGTTGAAAC
>KE525352.1:3990457-4054398 GCA_000441895.2 Anopheles sinensis | reverse complement strand
CCTGTACCATTTTAACACATTCTTCTTCGATATAGATTCTTCCCCGAAGGCTTTTTGTAACATTCGTAATGTTTCGGCAGCGTTTATTTCAATGCGCAAACAAAATTCGATACATGCGCGCAGCTCCACAAACTTGGACATGGTCAATATGGCCAAAAACACTTGGCGCAGCTCCGAAAAAAAATTGTCACTCCTAGCCGGGTTGACTTTGTGACTTGAAACTTGGCCAATTTGTCAAAAACATACATATTGACAAAAGAAAAATAAAAACAAGAGACTTCTTATGGTGCGCGGAATTTGACATCCAATGTCACCTTACTTTTCGGACACAGTAGTAAATAATGATCGCTTCTTCATCACTTCGGGACATCAGGAGGCAACTTTCTCGTCTGCCGTATCGCCGAGTAGGCAAAGGAAAAGTTTCGCTAATCCCAACTGGGAGTCCTTTTCGAGACGCGAACGAGTCCTTTATCGAACGTTGCAGCATATCTGCAGAATCCCTGGCGGAGGGATGTGCAATGTGGCGCTGAAGTGTGTGTCGTCTGACCGAGTAAGCTCTACAGAATCATTTTCCGGTTGGCGTTGAAGTGTTTTTCGTTTCTTTCCAAGTCTGTGAAGGTGTTTTCGGTCGGGAAGCTTTCGCTATTAAAAGCGACTGATATTTAATCTAAACAAGAGTTTACAAATTAGAAGGATTTCATTACTTTCGACACATATTACAGGGTATTCCAACCTTACGCTCGTCGATGGTTGTTTCTGCGTTTGTATCACAAGTTGAAACAAGTTTCGATTGAATTTTTCAATTAATTCCAACATTGCGAACGAAAATTATGCCCATCGTTGGATTGTGGAAAAAGCGAATAATTAAAACAAACCCATCCCAAAACCCTGCTCAAAGTCGACTTGATGTTGTGTGGCAAAACCAGGCTTGGTATTAGGTATTAGAATCACCCTTCCTCCCTTCTCCTCCGTCTGCGTCTTCTGCGTAACAAGACACAGCTTTGCGGAATCTCCTTGAGCTCCGATGAAGATTTTGCATTTCCCGAGGGCTGAAGAAATAAAATGGAATTAATTTTTGTCAAAACACAACGCCTTCACGACTGTTTCGGAAAAACGACTGGTGATGGCTTCCGTTGTGCCTTTGTTTACGGGAAAAACGAGAAAGCCCCGTGGAACAACAGCAGGGGAAATTTTCCGAAGCGAATGGGCGGTTTTAATTCGCCCAGCTACAACCCAAAGCTTGAGGAAAGTGAATTTGGACGGCGAAGGAAAAACCGTGTATCGATGGTATGGAAATTTCCACATCACGCTTACTCGCAACAATGTTTGGGAAGCAGAAGTATGGAGGAGAAGGAGGTGGGAGTAGGGGTGGCAAAAGACAGGGAGTAAGTTTTCTTTGTTGCGCTAAATTTCTTCTTGATTGTTTGCAGAAAAACTAATGAAAATCCAATGTCATACTGGCGCTTGGCTTGGAGCTAGTTTACATTTTCCCCCTCCCGAAAGCGAAGGTATTGAATGTTGTCACGGAAAAGGGCTGGCGTACCTCGGGCAAACCTGAAAAGGAGCTCCGAAATCCCTGTAGTCTGAACACAGAAGCCGCCTTGGAGGATTAAAATAGTCTCCAGTATCTCAAGGGAAAAGCCTTTTACCCCAGCCTGAGTGCGTTCGTGCGTCCACTCTCAGCTAATTGTCAATTTTGTCGCCAACGTTTTCGAAAAGCCCCCACAACCCCCATTTCCTCCACATTTTTTACCAATTTTATCAATTCTCCCTTCGAAAAAGGGAAACCCGGGCCGAGTTTACTTTCGATTAACATGTTGTAAAACCTTCGGGAGGGAAAACGATGAGAGGAAGCGGAGGAAAAGAACACGAAACCCTCCATTGAACCTGCTTTGCATGCCGACATGCCGACATGCCGATGAAGCGGGTGATCCTTGCTGGGAAAACCCCTCGAGCACTAATCGTCCATCGGAAGGAAAAAAGGCTCGATGGTGCTTGAGCACTAATGGGGAAATTTATGACCTCTCAGCGCCCTCCAGCGGGTGTTTTTGATGGGTTGGAGGTGAGGGAAAGGCACCTTTCGTTGGAGGAATATCCAATCAACCGAAGCTGACCGTTACTACCTCGTGAGCATCAGGAACTTCAAATCGTTTCGAACAAGGAGCGTTAAAAGAAAACTAAACTAAGGATAATGGTTTTCCTTTCTGTTATGATTTGGAAATTCTTTAATTCAGCTTGTTTACTGCGATCTTTGTGTTGTCGATATCTTTTGAGTTCTTAAAAAGGGAGAATAGTTCAATCCATGGAACTATCCATAATTTTATTAACTACTTTGATCATCGATCCCAGGTTTCTTAAATTCTTTATGAACGTATAGGTATCATTCCAAGTATTTTTTTTACCTTTCTACTATTTATTCAAACCCTTACCTCATAACAATCCTTGTGCTGTAAGTATTTTTCGAGTAACATCAAGAATCTGTTTTCACCTCTCTATTATTCAAGTAATAATACTGATGCACGATGTGCCATGCTGTTAAAAAAGAGAACATTCTGCACGTACGAAATAAAAATGAAGAGTTATGTCAACTGCGTTTAAAAGGGTTTAAAAAACATACTGAGGTTTGGTGAGCAATAAAGAAGCTGGTGATATTTTTTATCCAAATTTGTTGTTTAGAAAAACCAATAGATTATTTTGAAGCAATTTTCAAAGATTCGATCAACGATTTGACGGAAAAAGAAAAACTAAATAACACAAACAGCGTGTGTTTCCAGCAACCTCCCGGGTTTGGGGGTGGAGTTGCTACGTTTGCCATACATTTGCATAACAACGGCACGCATATCAGCCCGATAAACGGCTCGGCCTCCTCTCCCCCGCGATCCGCCGATCCTTTTTTCCACCCGCCTCATACATTTTCCCTCGGACGGAGTATGGAAATGGACTTTAATCTACGAACTACGACGAGGCGACTGATTCGGCTCATGATGCTCTTGTGTACGCGTGTGTGTTTCAGATTGAGGGTAACGACAACAGAGATGCTTTCACTTTTCCGAAGTGGGTTTTGCTGTTTTTCTACCGCACGGGAAAATTTTAACCACTTTCCATTCCAGTTTGCCCATCGTCCCTTCGTATCGCACGAAGCTTTCCCACCTCCCGTTCCAAGTGGAAAGCAAAATAAATGAGTTGGGCGGAGCAGTGCGCGGAGAGGCGATCAAGATCTCTTCCCACCCCCCTTCCCGGACCCTACCTTGAACAGAAGAAAATGGGTTTTCCTTCCACCGCCCTTTTCCGGGGGGGAACGCAAAAAAGGCGTTCGAGCGAGTGCTCTCCTTAAATTTGCCAGCCAAAGTCGAACCATTGCTTGGCTTGCTCGCTTGGTTTTTCTCGATTATCGAGAGGGATGATTTTCAACCCACCACGGGTCTCTTCCCCCTTCGCACTCGTTAGGAGCAGTTTTCCTTGTTGTTGTTGGGGGGTATAAGTTAATTTACTTGTGGGAAAACTCTGCTTGCCGCTTGCGAGCTAGGGAAAACAGCGCGCACCTCGGGGATGCAACGCAGGCGAGTTTTGTACAGTTTTTCCCTCGGTTGTACACTGGCCAAGTTGGGGGAAAAATTTGTTTATCAGTGAGTGGTCAGGTCAACCCAATGTGGTGTCACAAAAAAGGCGTCCAGCTGGGCAGTTGCTAAATAATACAAATTTGAGCTCACTTTAACCACATCTGTATCCATTGCATGCTACATTGAAACATTGAGTAATCATGTAGTGAAATTACTACACCATATGTACTTGAAATGGAACTACATAATGGTTTTAGTTGAAAGGTGAAACAATTGCGACCTTTTCTTCCATTTAATAAAATAAAACCTTTTACCAAAGTTTTCTTCAGATAAAACAACAGAGCATGGGATTACTTACAAACTAGAAAATAAAACTGTTTGTTACGTTTGTCTAAACATTAAATATCCGAACAAACGAAGGGAGGATTAACTTTTTAATCAAATAATCCGACAACGTGAACCGAGTTCGAGCTGCTTCTGCCCGGAAAATGACAAAACCCACTTCGCTACACTTGGTGTCCTTTTCTCAGATCTCAGATCGAAGGACGTAAGAGCGTACCAGACCTCGGCCGACGAGACAAGAAGCCGAAGGCATGGAGACGACCGGTGGAAAACATAAAAATGGATTAAAAATTAAAATTCTATGTTATTCAAAACAATTCCCAGCTCGGAACGGAAGGAGCCACTCCGTCCGTGCTCAGCATCATCATACACCGTGAAGATGAGAGGTCAACAAAAGAGGAGGTGAAAGAACACGAGACGGGAGGTCTTGGGAAAGCGAACGAAACAGGTTCGCCATGCAAGAAAATGCGACTCGGAACGCAAATGGAGGCCGTCCCCATCAATACTGAGAACATTTCCTTATGAATGCCAAGTGGTTTGAAGTTTAAAAGTGTTTTGCTATAACACCGGAAACAATTTCGGTTTCGAGAAGAATTTGAATAAAACTTGTAGAAATAGCCTTAGTGACAAATAACGATAAATAAAGAAGCAGCATCGAATGAGCCGCTCAAGAGCGAGCCGGGTTGTCATCACCATCGGGAAAACTGAGGCAAAGCGCTCTCCGTTAGGACGAAAGTGTCCAATATCAGTCCAAAAGCAATACGATACATGCTCAAAAGCTCTTCGAGTTGCTGGCCACTACTCAAGGACACTTCGTCTGCTGCTTGTTCTGGTATGATGTCACCACAACGGGGTTGGATTTCCATTCACCTCCCCATTAAGTATTTGGTTTACTCGAAAATATCGTCGGGGAATACAGCATAATTGCAGATTTCAATTTATTTATTTATTTATTATCTTTATTCATTCCTACACCAGAACTATTTTATCTTGTTAATTTTCATACCATTCTATTCACTACACAAACGAAATAGTTCTAATTTAATTAAAAAAGGATGTCAAAAAACGAGCTCACTTTTCGGACATCCCAAATCATCCTTCGTAAAACACCGGCTCACCAACTACTCATCTCGCGCAGCTACGAAGTGAGATGAGCGTCGCAGTGAGATGAAATGCATGCTGCAGCGGGTGAGCAATGGATGAGCAGATCAAACGTCAAGTGGACCGAGCCGTGTGTTGTGTTGGATAATCGGATTCATTCTGAAGAGTTTTCTTCCCTCCCCGGCTCCTCCCTCCCGGGACAAAAAGGGAAAATAAACAAACGCAGACACTTCCGGGCCCCGGGTGTAGGTTTTGCGTTCCGGAAAAATATTCCACACAATATTTGGCCATTTATGCCCGACACAGACGCCTCCGGTGCTCGAGGCCTAACAGCGGGGGCTGGCAATGTGTCGATCTCGAAAGATCTTGTCTTCGCTTCTTGAGCGTTTTCCACACGGGCACCCAAACGCACACACACACACGGTTTCCTTCTGCAACATCCTACCCTTATTTATTCATCCCCTTGGCCAATCTTCCGGCAAACGGCAACAGCAAAAAGGCGGTTTCGCATTTGCAGGCCAAAACCCCGCGGGGAGGCCCTTTTGGAGATGAAAGGCCACCCAGTACCTTCCACCACTACTACTACTATCACCAACCACCCGCTACAACCACCCGCAAACCCGTCTCATCATCATCGACAGCGTCCTCCTTCTATGAGCGTGTTTTGTTTCGGAAAAGTCCGTCGGAAAACAATGGGAAAAACGGGCAAAAAAGGAAGAAAAAAGAAACAGCACAAGACTACCGCGACCGTTGGGTGAGTTTTATTTCTGTTATCTGCGCGCTCTTCTCGCTGTGTTGCTGTTTTAAGCTTCTTTTATAACATATTTATGCAAATTTGTTTGTTTTTGCTCCACACCCCGCCCGTCTAGTGTAGTCCCTCCTCCCTCCCTCCCTCGCGTTGCTCGTCATTGTGATGAAAATGAGAGCAAGAAAGGAAAGGACAACTTCCAGCGCTGGAGCGGAGAACGTGAAGAAGCAAACGGGATGGCGGCGGTGTCACTGTTTCAAGTGTTGAAATGAAATCCCATCACGTTAGGTGGTGGTGTGTGCTGCCCTTTGGTGAGGGTGGGAAGGCAAGTGCAGGAATTCAACCGGGACAGCATATGGAAGGGAAGGCCTCTCTTCAGACGGGAAAATGGATCTGCCAGTCCTGCGACTTCAAGCGACCGAAGCAGGAGCAGCTTTTATCATAGTGCGGACCCCTTGGTCGTCGGCACATACACACACACACAGACTCCAGGATCCCGATGAGGACTCAACACATCTCCTCTCGAGGACTTGCGTTGCGATGAGCCAAAGCAAATGGGATAAACGAAAAAAAAACAAACAAAACGAAAAAATAGAGAAGAAGTAAAATCCTATCCTAACGCTTTTCGGTCGCCTTCGTTGAGCTAATTTAAATTCTTGCTTAATTTAGGTGCTCCCTCCACGCCAGAGCCTCCGGCCGCCGAGCAGATTGTGTCGGGGCAATTGAATCGAGTTTTCCCAGCATTTTTTTTCAGTGTTTGTTTCTATTTGCATTCAAACACACACAGACACAACTTTTTGGGGCCTCAAAACGTGTTGTGGAACTAATCGATTTTTGCCCAATACGCTCATTGTACTACAGATGTCGACGGACTGAAAAGATTCAATTATGCCAAACACATTGGCCAAAGTTTGCCACATTGCCTTTCCCATCGTGTGTGTATGTATGTTTGTGTGTGGGTGTCTATTTAATTTAATTTAAATTTTTCTCGCTAGAGAAGTTTAATAATGTTCGTTGATTAGTCTAGTCGATAAGACACTACAGTTCTCTTTGAGAAATATAAACCTTTTAATATGCTTCGATAAATACTTTTTACAAAATAACATTTACTTTTAACTGTTTCATATATCACATAATATAAACGACCCTTGATAGTCGCTTTTAAAAACAGGTTCCTTTGACTTACTTTCTGATGTTTTTCCTCCTATCAAGAGCCTCACACACACACGGACGACTCGACATGGGCGTTCAAATGTTGACAGAAAAACAGCTGCGCCACGGGTGGAGGACACTCGAATGTCCTCGACGGGGTGGCGGGATTTTCTTTCACGACCAACACTCCGGTTCAAAAGTCCGGCACGGTGATTCCCTTCGACTGACGAAAATCGAGAGAAAAATGGACGGAACGGACGGTGGCGGGGGAGGTAAAACTTTTCGATATCGTGCGACGTTGCGATTGCAGTGGATGAAAGGAAAGAGTTTTCCACGCTTGTTTTATTTTCTTCGAGCCACTAGCTGGCAACCGTCGGTCCGATAATGAAGGTTTCAATACACGGGCTTTTATTTCATCGTCGTTTTCGTTGTCATCGTAGTTCGTCGCTTCCGTTGGACTGATTGGATGAAGGATACCGTGGTTCGCCGCTCTTTCATTTCAAGTTCTCAACACCAGACGGAAAGAGGACGATGAGAAGGGAAAAGTTGATCTAATACAGGAGTGGACAAGTGAAGCGAGAAATCATACAGATCGCGAAAGACGCCGGCTGAAGAGAGCGAAGCCAGCACCATTTACTTGTTCAAGCTGATCTTTTCAATCGGAACTTACAAAGTAATCACCTTTCCATCCAAAAGAACGTACATTAGTTTTCACGTAAAACTCTGTAGGAAGCGAATTCACATGTTATAACAGAGAAAAACCGTAGTCTATTGACAGTTTTCTTTTGAAAATAAACTTTTGCTTGTGATAAAGACAAATCCTTTTCACCATATAGGACGTATTTCACCGAATGATCAAAATTAAATTAAATCTTTCACGCAATAGAAAAGTCTGCACAAAATGACAAAGAAAAATAAACAAAATTTCAATAAAATTCTTAGTGGAAAAACCAACAATGTAATATTTATCAGCTTTTACCATAAACACAAAAATTAAATCAATTTAATCTATTTCAAGGATCACAAATATTCGAGTGCTGATGCTGTTTAACAACAGGAATCAAATTTCAAAGTACTTTGAAGCCGCCTGAAACGCACTCTCGGCTCTATAAAACAGGGAATTCACGCAAAGGTGTCACTTAAATCATGGCCGGTTGTTAAACACCTTGCAGCAAACAGTCAAAATGCCACCGTTTTAGCAACGATTGACTCGCCGTTGACGGATGATGCCTTGAAACACGACAAAACACGCCTCGACAGATGGATGGATGGATGAAATGAGCTGCTCTAATCTGGCTCCCGTGAGGATGCAAGCAAGTCGCACAAATATCCGGTGTTTCGAGTTCCTGTGTATCGGTTCAGGACCTTGCATACGAGTTTGACATTACCTTCACAGAGCAACGGACATCAAACAAACATCCCGGTGTCGTGTCCTAACCACCGTCCGTGGATATTCCGACATTCCGAAACCCCGTGGCGAAGGTGTGAAATGATTGCGTTCCACATTCCATGCTAATCCTACCTTGCCGGACCGAACCTACCTTCGCAAAGTGCAAATAACATACTTCAATGCATCGGAGGAGGGTGGAAAATCGGGAAACCTCTGACCCACCATGTTGGCCTTTGCCAAAGAGGGTTATCCGGGTTTTGGAAACGGGGATTTTGGCTCCTTCACCACCAGTTTCAACAAAGACCAGGCGCGCGCTCGTGTGCTCGTTGGATTGATTGATGTTATGATCTTGTTTTTGCTAGGGCATAACGAAACATCGGCATGCCGGGCTGCGTTCGGAGGAAAAACAACATGAAGTCACAGTGCAACCGAGTGCGACACCAGGCGGCTCCATCGAGGAGCGAAAACGGATCAAACACGGTTTGGCGACATGAGTGCCTTTCGAGTGTGTGTGTGTGTGTCTGCTCATCGACGGCCAAATTTCCGGCGCGCTAAGCGGAGTGGAGGTCAAATTTATGGCCCCCCATTTAACCTTCGTCCTATCGTTTATCGTATGTGCATTTCGCTGCTTTGAAGGCGCCGTCGAATGATAATGGATGACATTTTTCTCGCCCGTTTGTGATGCGCCATTTTGGAGCACCATCGATGGGATGGTGTTGAGATTGATTTCCGACGATTTGTGCACCGTAGCGTATTCAATTGTCCGTTCCATTCGTCTTCTTAAACGCCAAAGACCTACCTCAACGGACATCAGCCTAAGGAGGGCGCCATTTTTCAAACATTCAAAGCGGAAAACGCTCCCTTGAGAACGTTAAAATATCATTCTTTGACCAGACACATCAATATTCCGACCCGAATCACACACACCTACGGTCACATTGGGAAGGACATTGTTCCTATTAATTTGTCGCCAACGGACTAACCTCTCTCCGTTCAGAGCTATTATCCTGTTTTATGGACAAAGCTGAGCCTTCTTCATCGTCAACACACGACACCACTGACGTTAAAATTCAATCAACTAACTATAAATGAATAATTTAACACACATGTCCCCCTGGTGTCCAACTACGCTCTGTCCTTCAGTTCGCCGTGGAAGAAGGATAGGACAAAATGTCTGCCCAGCTGCCTCGGGGAGATTCTAAATATTTACACAACAACAATAAAGACGATAATAGATGTTACAACTGGGTTAGTGAGGTTAGGGCGCCACGGTCAGTTGTTTTGCTCCTTGGGCCTCTTATCTTGATCTTAATCTCATCTTCCCAACTTCGGTCCGAATTCCTGCCCATCAATGGTCGTAAATTTAGTTTCATATTTCTATTTTTTCCCGAAATGGGAAATTTATTGAATTGTACAATCAAGATTCTTCTGCCATTTCGTTAGTTTTCTCCTTTTTTATCACCATATTGGCGTTCGTTGTTTGCATACTTCGCGGAAGGAAAGAGGAACAAAGGTCCATACACTCACACCCTTGTCACCCACCTAACGATGGGTGTCACCCACCCTCGTGCGAAGCGATATTATCTCATCGACATCTTCTTTTCAACGCCTTGTGTTTGACTTCCGACCGAGCCTCGTAGATTCCTGCTCCTAATTTCACGCACGCATGTTCTTATCTTACAACGCCATTCCCTGCAGAGTCCCCTGCTCTCCTCTCAGCCATGTTGGAGCAAGCAAAGGGACGACGTCGTGTAAATGCTGGAACAGCATTCTTCGCATCCTTCGCAGTACGTTATTTACAAGCAAAAGTCAAGCTTGTAGTCATCGGATGTAGGGGGACTGCTTAAAGTGGGAAAATTATAACTGGAAAGACGGTGCTAGGCCCTCGAGAAGATTTAGCAGAAGAAAGGTCATTCGATTGGGAATCCTTTCGCTAAGCGGAAGGCGTTCAATCGGAAAAACACTTGACTTTGATCGCAAACTTTGATCCGCTCATAATCGACTCGGTTATCAAATCAATACACTGGGAACTTAAGGGAAAAAAATGAAAACATACTCCTGCCGTATCAAAGAACGTACGGCGTGTGGTTTTGCCTCCTTTTTGCCTCGCGATAATAATATAGATAGCTTTCCCAGCCCACCGGCACGTGCTTGCCTAAAGGTGGCGAGGAAAACCCGAAAAAGGACTCCTGAGGATGGGAAAAATGGACGGGATGAAATTACATTACCCCTTGAGAGTGTCAGGAAATGAGAACTCGTATCCCCCAACCCTCCCTGGCGTGAAAGTATACCCGGCTGTGTATGAAAAGGGGTAAAAACCTCTACACAACATTTTGGCGAAGGCGACGAAAAGTCAATTTTCGACCGAGGACGAAATTTTCCCCCTTCTTTTCGGAAGACAACCCAATTGAACGGTAGAGCAGCGTACGAAGGGTGTTTCTTGCAAGGGAACCCTTCCCAAGGATCGAGATAATAAGCGGAATGAATATCCTGCTTCTCTTCGCTCACGTACCACATGTGTGTGTGACACACGCATCACCACCTTTTTCCGGAGGAAAAGCATCCCTACGCTGAGGGAAAATACGGAAAGACGCGCTCCTTAAGGGGTTGATTCGATTAAGGATGCGTTGCGCCATGAAGGGAGTGCATTAAAGCGAGAAGGCGTGTAAGTGTGTGTGTGTGTGGTTGCTGTACGTTTGCCTTTTCCGGTTTGGTGAAATTTCCGAGGGATTATACTTTTTTCCTCTTGAAGACGACGAACGAGCTCACTTTCGTACCAAGGTTCCTCCATCGTACAGCACGCGGTTGCACGTAAGGACTGACTCCATACCTCCACAATGCCTTCGTCCCTTCGTCCCACTCCATACCGTCCGCAAAATTCACCAACGAAGAGAGAGATTAACGAATTCTTCCTCTCATACACACGTGCGGTCGCGATGACTTGGTATCCGGTGCGTTCATAAATTTCATTTTAAATTACTTTCCATACACCTCCTCCAAGGGTGGCGAGGAGCTCGAGAAACAGAAGAAAAAAGCACCGACCAAACGAGAAGATTCACGACATTTTAAGAACCTTAAATGACTGCCTGCATATGGCGCAAATTAATCGCATGTGTGAAAGAATTTACCAACACTTTTTCGTGTCGGACGTGTCGGGGTTTGGAAACCCCCAGTTGGGTTATTGTGGGGAGGGAATTCAATTTAGTAAGTCTTTTTTCTACGTTTCATGGAAGCAAATGAAAGTGAAAGATGCTCAAACATTTACAGAAAAATAATGAAAATATATCGTTAAAGGGTTATTACTTACTATGACTCATCGATGTAATTCGTTTGATTGACAAAATTTCAACTAATGAAATGAGTTATAAGTTCAATTTTTCCGATTGATTTATTTATTTAGTTTAGCTAATGGTTTCACATTGTTCCTCATTTTTAAATTGAAAAAGTATTGCACAAATCTTGTCTTACAAACACGATCCTTCGGTCTATGTTTTGAGCGTCTTGTTGTTGACTCTGGTTTGGAATTCGAACCATCGTGTATTGAAATGACTACGGGAAGGTTATCGTTTTGATCTCTTCTAATGTTGGCAGTCTAAATATCAAATTCTCAACTACATCATTCCCTTTCTCTGCTTCAAAATTTGCCCATAATTAGCTTGTGCCTTTTCTCACACAATTCGCTGCACACGGACTTCTACAGAGGGAAAATTGTTCTTCATCTCATCAGAATACATCCCTCGGCCGAACCCGGACAGCTTGGGAATTGTTATGGCTTTTGCAATTCGTGTCGCCATAAACCGATCATTGACATTCGCTCCGGTTCGGATCGGCAGGATCGTCTTGCCGGTTCGAGGTTCAACTTCGCACCCACACCAACACGTCGTGCAGTCGAAACACAGCGTGGCCAGTGGAAAGCCGGCTCTAGCCTCGACACGATGATGATGATTAATTTCCCCAAGGCACGGGCGAGGAGGGCACATTAAGGAGACAAAATGGAGGGAGTGGGCGAGGAGGTGGTGGCCGTGGAAATTGACTACGACAAATACCATTCAATAAATGTACCTTCTCGTCCTTGCCACCATTATGGTTTCGCCTCGACTCTCTCTCTCTCTCTCTCTTTTTCGCTCGTTGGTCGTTCGTGGCTTTTCTGTTGCTTCCTTGAGACCTGAGGAGTCTGGCGCATCAGTGTATCATACGCTACTATTAAAATAATCTCTCCCCACCTCGCCGGCCATGGTGCAATGTCCTTCCAAGCTTCTCGTCAAGCATCAAGTCGCCGAGAAAGTGCTCGTGTTGCATCTCCCTAGAACAAACGGTCAATAGGTTCGCCATCCGGCGAGTCCTGGAATGTTCAGCAAATGGTGGTTTTGTGTCTTGTCGTGTCAATGCAGTGATGAACATACATCCTCTCTTTGGACTGGAATGTACTTTAGTGCTTCATCTTACGCATTGGAGGTGTTTGGGAACTTGCTTCTTGTTGATACAGGTCGCTTTTATAACGAAATAATAGTCACAACCTTTCGAGGTTGATTGCGAAATAACAATAATTCAAAAATAAATTTCAATCGTATTTAAAAGGATAAATTCAATGGGATTTTTACGGTTGTGGACTTCTTTAAATCAAGTGCGCGTAAACATAAATGAGATGAAATACGTTTTGAAATTTAAGTGCCAAGTTTGAATTTCAAACGTTCACAAGTTTGATTACAATCACCTTATTTTCTGTTTATTTTTTCTTCAAAGTCGTCCAAATTGCAAAACATTACCACAAACGGCAAAATTCTTCCCGTTTTAGAATGTTTTCGGTAAGTTCTTTTACCTCCTTTAACAAGCTTTTAACATCCACCGATACGACACGTGTGCTTCGTCTTTTGCTTTTGAAATAAGCCAAGCGCAGCAACAATCAACTTACTTCTTCCTTACACCCCGACGTGCGTCTTTGCCATCAAAAAATGTTTAAATTTAATCAGATTTTTATCTCGACAGCATATCTTTCCACTTGCCACCCCACCAACATACTCCATTTCCTCATCTCGATATTTCCTTCCCCCAACGATGACTTGGAGCGTAAGGAAGATATTCTTCCGAAAAATCGTCCTCCGCTCGGGACATGCTGCTCCAACTTTCACACACACACACACTTACACATATATTAAATTAAAATGTTACTCCCCGCGATACAATCCTTCCTTCCGTGCCTCCTTCCGGCACAATACACAGGACGAAGCCAGCTGGCTTGACTTTTCTCCAGGTCGATTAAATTTTCCCATTCTCAACGCGAACTAAAAGCCTGCCGGTTCTTCATTTACCGGTGGATCTTTTGTTATCACCCGGTGGCTGTGTGTGTGTGTGTGTATGTGTGTATCAAAAAGCGCCGGAAAGCTGCTGCGTACCCATCGTGTACGCCGGGCATCAACCGAAGAGCCGGAGAGTTACCATTTTCGATACTAATTTGATTACCGTATTCCGCCGACATCGTGCTCCCCTCTCCCCGCCCCCTCCCCCTTTTATCCTGGCAATGTTCTTGGGAATTTGGGGGGAGGAAAAGTTAGAAGTTCCATCACGCCGCAGATGATGATACGCCCGCTTCCGTCCGTGGTTCGAGATTAACAAATAGCCTTCCTCCTCGCCGGATTTCCACCATCTTGGACATCTTGGAATGTTTTTCTTGGCAGAATACGAAAAAAACTTTGTGTGTGTGTGTGTATCTTATCTCATGCATAAGAATGATATCATTATCTGTCCACTTATAGGCAAACAAGCTGCTGGAAACGGAAGTGGCTAGAGAAGGTTATAAACTAAACCAAAAAGGAAATGTATTTCTATTGCATGTTTATTTTTTGTAAAAAGAAAACCTAAATTTTCTGGGAAAACTTTCGCTGTTATTACAAGAGCAAGGCATTGGTCAGTTGCTTTCCTTTCAAAAGAGAAATGGTTTAAGGAAGTGATTATGCATTACGATGATGGAGAAGGTGTGATCGATATTGTGTTTCATGTTTGGGAAAAATTTTGTAGTTTAACTTTAAGGTCCAAGGGAAAAGAAAAATGGTTTTCCCCTTCAATGTCGAGTGTGTGGTTAGGACGACGCCCATGTAGTGTTCGCATGACGAAATGAAAGAAAGCAACACAAATCACACAGACATACACTCGTGTGACATCCCGACTGACGTGTTCCGATGGCGAGGCCAAAGGTCTTCGGACGAATTCGAAAAAGGACAGAACACCGGAGCGCCTTTCGATTGTCGATTACACGACGAGAAGCGGAAAAAGAAGTTCCAAACGTCCGAACAGACACGGGGATTAAAAGGAAACACGAGATAAGACATTCGAAAAACTTATGCTGAGTCCGGCGAATGCTTTCTCCGAGCGCAGTTTTGCAGTCGATCCCGGGAATGAAGGATGAGCAAGCGAATGGAAAAGGGTGGGAAAATTGCTGACCAAGCGGTCGTCGGTCGTGGCCCTGGTCGGGAATAGCAATTTGCGTCCGGAAAACGAAACCGGGGAAAATGGCCGGACCGAAGCACGAGAAGCGATATCAGGGACCATTGTTTACTGACGATTGTCAATCAGAAAACCGGAACCAGTGAGTCGAACGTCGTGATCAGCGTCTATTCGAGTTCGTACCTCCGTTACGCCATTGAGACCAGCCATTGATCGAGGAGCAATAAAAAGCAGCTGGACAGCGAAACGTGATGTGGAAGCAATTCTTCTTTCTTTAAGATATATCTACCGTGGAAATCCAAAATTTATAAACTGGTGCAGTGCCTTACATTTTAAATAGAATTGTGGAGTATCAACTACTAGAATTGGCAAAAGTATTTTAACCAAGAAGTTGAAATAAAAATTATTTTAAAAGTTGTAACTTTTATACATTTACTATGCCAACGTTTGCATTAAAAAACTAAAAAAATATTAACGATTTTTCCTGCAAAACAGGAAAACGCTAGCAACTTCATGATGCAAGTAAAGAGAAGCCTTTCTTTTAAATTCAGGACAAGTTTGACAATTTTATCATTAAAATTGAATTTGCCGTGGCCAAAACAGCAAACCGACTACGTTTGAGTATATGTTAAAACATCCATAATTATCGCGGAACGAACTTGTTTGGTTTTGTTAGGCATTTCATGTCAGCCGAAATCAGTTGATATGGATTTTTGAATATTTTGTAAGTTCGCTTTGGCTAAAGTTTCGACCAAGTACCGTATGGTCGCCTTACTGGCCGACAGAATATTTTATTAAAGTACATAAGTGATGTAACTTTTCAATAAAATTTACTTCTTTCAATTACTTTGGTAAATTTTTTTCTTATCGTCGATGAAAATTTGTCTATTTTTTAATGCATACGTTATACGAGAAATATTCCCAATAGAACAACCTCAAAACACCACTCGAGGTAAGTTCTTTAGTAAAATAAGAAATCTAACATAACAAAGCATAAAATGTTAAATCTAGTCCACATCAAGACATTGATTTAGAACTCGCAACAATCGCTCTTTATTGGACCACTGTTTGGTATACAAAATTTCAGGTTGTAACGGATTCCTGTGGTTCAACAGATACGAAATAGGATCCTCCGAGCTCTGCCTATCCGGTTGACGGATCAAACGGTTCTAATTTACATCCATCGCGATTGTTCAACGTTCCAAAAACACATCGACTAAGATTACCTACGGACGATTCGCTGACATGGTTTGTTCTGGTTTTCTGGCGAAAAGAGGACATCTGCATCATAACATCGACATAACGGCTATAAAAGACAAATGATTGCAACAATGCATGCCTGAGCTCTCGTATGAAATCGTTTGCTTTGATGGTCATTTGTACATAGCACCTGTAATGCCCCTCAATTCCTCAACTCGTGGACGGAATGGAATCAAAGCCTTTGCCAAAGCGCAGCATGGCGAGGAAAAGGTTAATAAAATTAGAACGACCATGCCGAAGGGTAGATAATTATCCCGCGCGCGAGAAGATAAAACGCAACTCCTCAAAAAGGCAAAACGATGTGCCGATGTGCTCTAACGTCTTCCATCGTTAAACCCGGCACCCGTCGGAAAGGCGGCCTCGTCTGCCAAAACGCGCTCGCGCCAGCCAACTGAAACATTTTGATTGATTCCACGGAAAATGGACTGTAACGAATGGTCGTCCCAAACGATGGAACGATGGCCTCGTCGCTGCGTGTTGACATGAATATTGTCACAGATGAAGAGATAGTCGACCCACAATGATGTCTGAGCGACGGCCACAAGACCTCCCAAAAAGTGCATCCCACGGTGACGGCGCGTCTTCAAAAGGAAAACCGCCGCGTTCTAGGAAGCACCCGGGAAAGCGATGTCGATCTCGCGAGATGCAATTCGCATTCGTCGGTACGACGTTTGTTTACATTTCTCCACCGTCCACCGGTTTAAGGATTACTCGCGTCCCACCATAAGCAGCAAGAGAAAAACCCATCCCACAGCCCACCCGGGGTAGGATCGGGAAATTTCCCAGCCGTGGGCCTACCACAACGTTTTACGAGCTGCGGCCCCGAAAAATCAAAGCAAGCGAAGGTAAACGTAACGACGAGACGAAGAAAAACCACCGCCAGACAGGGTGGGCGGGCGCGGGCGGGTTGCGCGACACATAGTGGGAGGAGGATGGGGAGATGTGGGTTTCCCGAGAGAAGATTTATTATCTTACGGGAGCAATCGGCCGAGCAAATCGTCTGACCGAACCGACACGATGTCTGGGCCGAATGTCGGTGCGGCTTGCGAGGCGGGGGGTATGGGGGAGGGAGGGGGGGGTGATCTTCAGCTGCGAGGAAAAAGGTAACACCGCCTGCCCCTCGAGCGTCGGGACATATTTCCCTACCGACCGACGGCGGGATACATTTTCCTTTTCGAACCGAAAGTTCCTTCTCGGAAAATACGAAACCAGTTAGTGGCTGCCGATTTTGGAGGAAAACATCCTCTGAAAAATTCTTGATCCCAAATCCCTGTTGCTTTGCATCTTATACTATTTTTTTTTTAATCATCTGTGTACTATATTTAGCGAAAAATTTAATTCCATTCGAACTTATGTTACTTGTTCCAATCCCTCGTGTTGGACAAGTTTTCCAAAAATTAAGCTCCCTCTTGGCGAATTACATCAAGTATAAGTAACGATCGATCCCTCGGCATACTTCAACCGCCTTCCAGAGCTTGACCAAGAAAGGCCGCTTCTTCTGGCACGTTTCCACTCAAAAGTCGTCCGTAACTTTTGCATCGAAATTTTTTCGCCGGAAAAAAAGGCACAGCAAAACTCATCTCTTCCGTCGGCGAAGGATTTGAGGATTTCTCCGGAGCGACATCACCAACTCCCGCGGCAAGTGGACACACTCCACCCGTTTTGTGCCAAACGATTCAGAAAACTGTCATCAAACTGTGCGTCCCATGAGGATACCGCACTGCTGCACCATTTTCTTTGGCCGTCTTCTCTACACACACTTTAATTCCGTGGCGAAACTCGAGCGAAACATCGTCCTGCCCGAGCCCGAGGAAACTTTTCCCATTCCCACCACGAGGCGAACTCGGACCAACACTCTCCAAGCCTCCTGCTCCAATATCAGGAGCAATTCGAACGGTGGAAACAGGGAAAGAAGGAAAATCATCACGTCAGCGAAATCGGCGGATGAAAATGATGATTGGCTTTTCTAACGAAGTCAATGTTGGCGAAGGGATCCGATGCGGACCTTACTCACACACGGCCATAAGATTACCCCTTTCGAAAATGGGAAGAAAAGGAAACACTTTCAGGATTTTCAAGATTGGTGTCTAAAACTGTAGAGAAGAGTTTTAGTCTCATGAATTTCAGTTTCAGTTTAGTAAAACGTCCTCCAAGAAAATCTTCATCGAAAACAGCGGATTGGGAAAATGTAGAATAATATAAATTTAATGTTTTACTTACCCTTTAAAGCAGCAGCAAACCTTTCAAGTTTTTCTATGCACCAGAGGTATATCTCTTTTCACATCATATGCGGCATGCACAGCCTGCAACCTTCGGCACTATCGTCAGTGGGTAATATGGCACAGATTTTTCTTCACCATCACCATTTTCACGAAACACAACCTTTTTCGAATTTTCCTCAAAGCACGTGGATGAAAACAGTTTAGTTATTAGTAAAAAAAAAGCACAAGGAAACAAGTGTCCCGGTTCAAGTCAAGCACTAGCGCACCGCGTGTTGTAGACTTCGTATACTACCATCAAACAAACAATAAATAATCACCCGCAGGTTGTGCTGCGTGTTGCGTGAAGCTGTCAAACCACACGAAGGTAGTCTGTCAAAACCGTTCGACGATTTTCGGAATTTCTCCTCGTCGTACCGGCGTCGTGAGAAGAAGATCTGACGATGATGACGATGCTATCTCACGCCGCTAAATTCCACACTTCCGTCGTTCCGGTGACTCCAAAATCTGCACACAAACGACCTCCAAGCGCACGAACACAGTTCCACACTCAGTTCCACTTCAAGCGTCGCACGGAATTAAGGAATTTCCCGGTCACGCTTCAACGGTGATGATGGCAAGGGGCTTTAAAAATGTAACGCGGTTGTGGCATTAAAGGTGTTTTGGAACAATTTCGGTTCCGTTCT
Organism: Anopheles sinensis; assembly: GCA_000441895.2. Lineage (NCBI taxonomy): Eukaryota > Metazoa > Arthropoda > Insecta > Diptera > Culicidae > Anopheles > Anopheles sinensis. The sequence goes on along the minus strand of KE525352.1, from coordinate 4,035,499 downwards.
GCTATCGGAAGGATCAATCTGGAGGGACTCACGACACACCGGAAACGTTACGCGGCGGGATTACCGGAACACCAAGGGTGGGTGTGGTGTGGTGGAGTTAATTCTTTCATCACACTCCACCCGCTCTCCACAATACACCACGCCCCGCTCGTTAAGTGGCTGGAACGAAAGGGAAAAGAACGAAGGTAAAGCATTAAAAGACGGTGAGTGGAAGGATATACTTCGGGGTTCTAGGAAACCCTTACTTAACACCGGCCAAACAACATCGTACGAGGAAAGTAAACAAATAAACTCATCTATAGACAAGTTGCTCCAAATCCCTACAGCAACGTTCGAAGATTTGTTGGTCTAGGATCTATTTTTTGATCGATTGACAGACGACTTTCTCCCAAGAAGCATCTCTCACAAACAGAAGGTCTCATACACAAACACCAAGAAAAGGTGGCAGACACGAAAGGTTGGGAGGATTGTCATCTTCTGCAGATGACACCGTGTTCGGGTTTTTGTCCTCCCAAACTCCGACTGCTAGAAGAGGCGTTCGATTCTGGACCATGTCTTACCTCGATTGAATGGATGCTGCTGCCGAATGCCAGATGCGAACACACGGATGAAAACCAACACTAAGATTCGAAGGGTCTTGGCGAGGATGAATTAGCACACACGCGACTCGTATACGTAAAAATTGCACTGAGTTTGGGTTTTTGGAGTAAAGAACTAGTATACTGCGATTACTGAGGAGTCGTCACGGATGCTTCGGTGTTAGACCAACACCAACCACATCGCAGTGGTTCAACTTCAAGTTCGAGTTTCTGTGAGTTTGCCGCGATTCTGCTGCTGCTGCTTCTGCTGCTCTTGCTATTGCTGCTGCTGCTGCTGCTGCTGGGCAGACACTGCTGATAGCGTGGTATGCGGACGACTAAACAACACTCGAGACATAGTTCATCGCGAGAGGCAAACCCGTGCCAGTCGTTGGGATCGAGACGTCACCAACACACCAACCACCAAACCCGGCCGTTGGGGAAGCGAGCGTGAATGAGAAGTGGCTTGTCGTAGCGAGAAATATACGACCAAAGGCGAACGTCAACATGACGCTTACTCGCTCGCCAAACCCCGATGGAGACGCCGGATCCCCGGTACGGAAACTCGGCTTTTCCTAGGCAACGTGCGAAGCGTGCGAACGAGAGAAGGAGAGAGAGATAGAGAGAAGGAGAGAACACCAGTGGGAAAGTTGGAAGCGCGCGCATTTGTAAAATATGTGAGATCGTTCGCAATAGAGAGCAATAGTAGTAGCAACAGCAGCAGCAGCAAAATACTATCTCTTCCCACCAACCCCGAAGGATTATTTATGTGTATGCGTGCCGGCGCGCGAGCCTTGCGAGAGCACAAATCTTCTGCTCACCGCTTGGGCTGGGAAAACGCGTGGAACGCGGCATGCGCTCGCGATTTTCCCGAGGAGCCACAGCCGGAAAACCCTACGAGTACCAGAGAGACAGAGCGAGAACCTATCTATGTGTGTGCGGAGGAAGGGACGGCGCAAAAATACTGCCAAAGGGAAATGGATGCGAGCAAGGACGGTTTGTTTATGGATTTCCCATTAAGCGGAACGAAACCCGCGCCTTCCCTCACGCATTCCGTTTGTTGGCCGTATCCATCTATTCTACGTCACTTTGCTCCTAGACACACACACACACACACAACCCCATAAGTCGGTGTACAAATACATCGGGGAAAACAGCTAAGAAAATTCCAAGCATGAAATTTCCACAATAACGATGGAAGCATGAGATGGTTGTAGCCTCACTCACCTGCCGTGAGATGAATGATCTGAATTTCTCATCCGATACACCTCAGATCATCACGATGAGAAAGCGTAGCGGGTTTTTGAAAGATACATTTAAAACTACTTCTTTCATTACAAACCACAACCAAATATCGGGCAACTGACCGTGATTCTGAATCACTGGATTGAAGAAAACATAAAATTGCTAAAACAATGAATAAAACAATACTTATGTGGGGAATAAAACAATAACAATAGTAAAACTTCTTCCTTATAGCGTTGAGTAATGACAGATTCAGATTAATGAATCATCATGTTTGAACAGGATTTTTGATATAAACTACTACTGATTGGTGGTATAAAGTACTACTAAAAACAAAATTGTTAGAATGATCATGATTGAACTGAAAATTCAATTAAATATTTACAAAATGGTTTGACCTGTCGACAGTTAGTTTCGTAACCTTCTTGTAACACTTTGAAAAACCCCAAACGCTGCCAGTTCGTTCGTTAATTCATACCTTCGGCTTCGTCGCTACATTATGCATTCCACCAAATTCCATTTGTCTAGAAAACGTTCTATCGCAAGGAAAGGGAGCAAGCGGAATTAGCTCCCCCGGTTGGCGCGCGCAATCGTGCCATTCATTTAATTAAGATTTATCAAACCGAGATTTTCCAGAGCGCAACCAATGGCGCGGAATTTGTAATGGCCCACCCCCTCGTCCCACTTCCTCTCGGGCCGCCTGCCGACATTCTTCACCGAAACGGAAACGTCTCCGAAGTGACGAAAGTGGAAGACACGCGGACCCAAAATAGAAATGTCCCTTTTCTCTTCTTTAATTTACTAAAAAAAAATACACAAGCGAACAAGACCACGATTGGGAGACGGTCGAAATGGCGATCTTTTATCCAGTTCTTTTCTGCTTTGCGTCAATCCAACGCAACGCCTATCCTTTCGTCTGTCGTTAGGCAGCACAAGAAAACAAGAAGAAAAAACACACAGAACTCCCTCACCTTAGGCAGTCCTGTCGAGTAGACGCCTTCATTTTGCAAAACCAATGTCGATGTCGTGCATGGCTTGTGTTAATTTGGCCGCAATCCTTTTCTCCGAGGCTCAAAATTGGATTGCTGACGCTTGCTCCCGGAGGAGTCGCTCTAGCATCGAGCATCGAAAAAAACCTCCACCTCCCACTTTTGTGAGGGTGGAATGGATACCCAAAAAAGGGGGCAAAATAGGGAAGAAAAGAACTTATGGCAAACGATACTTTCCCGGCCTGTTTTACGAATCCTGCCGCGTGTGTAACGAAAATGACACCCGACGACGAAACCGTCGAGAAAGCAGTGTCATAAGCTGTTGAATTATTTAATTTCCAATTTCCAGCCGAGTTAACTATTCAGCGCTCGGTCGACGACGACGACTTCTCCGGTGAAGACAACCGCGGTCGCGTCATTTTCGGCGATGGCACGCCATGGAAAACCCTCGTTTTTTAGGCACTTCTCCCCCAAGGTGCTCTTCTTAATCTTTCCCGTTTAGAGCCGGTGGTGGCCGGAAGCGCGAATGCAAAGAATAGATGTTCCGATACTAGTCCACCTGATAACCTGAACCGGCGGGCCAAAAAGAGGCCGACGTGGTGGGGAAAATCGCGGGCTCGCCAAATCGGGACACACATCCTTCGCATACTAAACATGCCTCGGTGGCGGAAAATGGCTTTCCGGCTGGCGGCATGAAAGTGCAGATGCTATCGGGCGAACGCGAGGGTAATAAATTTATTATTTACGATCTTCTAAAACATCCTGACCGCACTTTTCTTGGTGACGGGGAACACGTGGTAGCCCGTGAAAAACCCGTCTCCCGCGTTTCCGATGGGTTGGGGGATGTAATATGTTTTGGAAGATGTAATAAAAGTGTCAATAGCGGATGGAATGGAGAGACACTTCTTCCTCGTGCTGCTTTTCAGAAAGAAGAGTTCCGCGCGGGATACAAATCGTCGTTTTAAAACGAAATTTAGTCTTGCCACATGATGCTGGAGGTGTTAAATAAATAAATAAATTTAAATTAGCAACCAACATTTGACATTCAACAAAGTGCACGTGTGTGTGTGTCGGGTTGCCGCTTCCTTAAAGATCTCTCCAAATGTTCTTTTCTTTCAGAACTCTTAGCCCTGATTGAGTAACCATAATTTTCCATTCCTCAAAAAACAGACACAAAACCTCTTAATGGAACCCGGTTGCGTCTCGTCACGATTTTTGTCGAAACCACCCCACTGGAAAAAGAAAATCGTAGGCCACAAAACGTGACAACGTCTCAATCGGTGAAGAGGGGGCCCACCCAGAAGTATCTCCTCGCGCTGGATGGTGGAGTTCTATCGTCCCACACAAGCCCACTTCAGCTTTGGCCAGTGGTTCCCAAAGCTAGCGATCGGTCGTTTGTGATTAATTTTCGATTTAGGTTGGGAGTAGCACTTTTTAAGTATTATTCATATTTTTGTTGACTTCAATATGTCCTTTTATACTAAAACTCCTGATGGAGCGACGTTTTTAATTAATTTGAATTCCCTCATATCAACTGGAAACGAAATCCAATGAGATAGAGATGCGCAAAGTTTGGGAACCACTGAGGCTTAGGACAAGCAGCCCCTCGAAACGATTTTTCTATCCGTCTGTCTTTCGAGAATACTCAGCATCATTTTACCCCACTCTCTAGCGATGGATTTTAGAATAACGACAGGAAAATCCACACCACTGCCATTGGAGACTTTCGCCTTCTCGAGCAGCACTCGACAGCCAGAAACATCTCGTGAATCGTTCAAAATCGAACTCGACGAGCCTACAACGGCGCGACTCTTTGCGAAAGGAATGATAAACACAATTCTTTTTTCCAAGGGTTTCTGTGTTGCCGGTTCGTCAAGAAGCCACGATTCTGACGCGGAAAGGAAAAAGAGAGAAAAAGTGTACATAAAATAGAAACAAATGTAAATCCACTTCTACAAACGCTTCTGAAGCCATTTGTGCTGGTCGGTTTAATCATTCCAGCCACGTGCCCACGCTAACGATCACGGCTCGTATGATCCCGTATGCACTAAAACTAAATCACTCCATTTCGAATGGCAGGTTGTGCGTTTCTCAACGTTTTTAATTCATTATGGAACGCGAAAGGTTCGCTCAAGCACGTTTATTTGAAAATCCCAAACGAGACCATTGGTTAAAATCTAAAGTGAACAAATCTTCGGATCGACTTGGGATGCGAATGATAATAAACGACACTACAAATTGGGCACTTGTTTCCCAACACCCGATCTCACAATGTGTCCACCAGATGGTGAATGATTCAAAAAATAAACGAGATCATCATCCCTCTGCCGAAGCAAATAAAGCAAACATTTGCCAATGGTCATTGTTCCAGGGAAATAGCGTGGCCTCGAAGACCCGAACTTCGAACGCAATGAGAAAGGAGAGAGATAGGCGAGGAAAAAAGTTCAATCCCGTAATCGTTTCCAGAACGAGCTGATATTGAACCTTCCAATTCCAGTAATACGCAGCATGGCACAAAAATGTGTTTCGGCGTTTTCGAAGGGGTTCTCTTACCGGCGCCTACGATAGGGAATGACGAGAAGAAAAGTTTGTTTATTTACCTGTCTTCTCACTGCATCCTTCGCACGCCGTACTTTCGTTAGTTTTCTCTCTTTCTCGCTCACGCAGCGAATGAAGCACACGCGGACCGGCCGGCGCACAATGTTCGTTTGTTTCGCTCACTCCTCTAATGACATGCCAATCCGAACCATTTGTCACGCTCGCACACTTGTCATTCGGCACAGGTAGACAATTGCACAGGTAGCCGGGAGCGCCGGTTGCACAAAGCTGAACAGTTGGGCACGAAGAACGCACAATATTTTAGCAATTGAACGCTTTCGCATAATCGAACAATAGATATTTTAATCGGTATGCAACCACTGTACGCTGGTAATAACAGCTGATTGGCAACGGCCGTATGGCACACGGTAAACGCGCCGGTTGTAAAACTAATGAATGATTAACAACGCACTGATACGGTTGGACCACACGCGCGTGTTTTCGGTCTCAACCAGCGCACGCACAAACCGAACGAACCTACCTTTAGCTCGGCTAAAGAGCAACTGAGAGCGGAACGAAGCTGACGGGACGACCACAGCGTGGCCGAGCGCTGAAATAGCCTAATTTCATTATAACTTTTTAGTCACTTGACCGATGTTTACAAGTGACCCCTCAAATGAAAGGTCTTTTTAAAATAAACAAATTTGTAGAGGAAAACATTTTTCCATCGATTTTAGTTTTTGAGAAAAATTACTGTGTGTGAGAGAGAGAGTGAGACAACAAGAGTGAGCAATGAGAAGGTTGGCGAAGCGAAGCGTTTATACTTACCCGATAGTTGAAACTGAGTTGAAATTGATTTGGTGTAATTTTAAAATTGTAATTTTTAGGCTAGAGAATTTTCTTTGTGAAAATCCAATTGTTGGATAGGAAATCATTATATGCAAATCGTGAGACGTTCAATGTAAAACGAAATAACAACGAACTTTACTTTATTGTTTTCTTACTTAGTTTTCACTAGAAATTGATTTTGCTTACACTTGTATTACTTCCACTCGCGTTTTCGATCTGTTTCCTTCGACATCGATTTTCCATCACATTGCTGTCCAGTTTGTCCATGTTTTCCTCTGCTTCTCGAGATGAATTCCCAAACGAAACACGCCATTCTATATCCACGAATATCCTCCCACCTCGGAACGTATCCAAAAAAAAAACCGTTGTCACATGGTTTCTGCTTTTCTCTCGCTTTCGATCGATTTGTTTCTTCCTAGAAAATAAATATCATCACAAGGGTGTATGTTTCCTTCGCATCGCTCTGCCTTCTTCGTTCAATCGCAAATAAATTGATTCTTTTATCCTCAAAAGCAAAAAGTTTGCATACTCCGCGGGGCTGGTTGCGGCAAAACAACACTCCTGATACAACTTTTCGGGGCCATCCTGTGCTTTGCGTTCAAACTTTTGCAAGTTAGTTATCCATTTGGCTAGTTATCTAAGTTTTCCCTCTGTATACGATTTCCCTAGCACATACATTCATTCACAAACACACTAGCTTCACTCGCTCGTTCAGTTGTATCTCAACTTGCACTCGTTCATTGAAACATTCATTCACGCTGCGCCAAAAACTTCCTCAACTCCCAATAAAGCAAAGGGAAACTAAAATCTGACTTGTTCGTTTCTCACCATCCCATACTCTAGGATTGCAATATTTCAATGTGTCTGCGTGGCTGGATTCTATATGGAGGGCCCAAGGATTCTCGTTAATAACTAGTAATGATTTAAACTAAACATAGGGATGCGGTAAAATCGTCTAAGCAAAAAAAAATAGTTAAAATAAACCTTAAAACTTCACAGCACCGCCGCCTCAAGGAACAGGTTTAGTTTGGGGTGGTTGCGGCAGAATGCGAGGGTTCGTTGGATCCGTGATACGAAAGGCCATCTCTGGCAAGGGTATCGGCATCCCAACAAACCCACGCAAACCGACCCATCAGGAGATACTTTTGTGATCACGATTCATAAACTCTTTATCGTTCACCAGCTCAGCAGCGGCTTGCTTTTCCCCAGCTCATTTTAGTGCAGGGTGTTGGAACAAAACTCCTCCCAGAATGCTATAGTTGCTCCGGGAGTGCCACACCTAGTGAACGATCTTTAGAAATTTGAAATGATATGAAAGATTGGGCCAATAAAAGTACGAACGATTTCGAACAGCATCTGCTGACCATTTTCGCACATTTTAAAAACTGCTATCTGAATGCTCCTGTAGCTGCTCGTGGTGTGTTTGAATTTGCATTTCTAGCGAATGCTGATGAACTGGCGTGAGCGAAGGGTTCAATTTCGACGGCTCGATGGTACCGTGGTCTACGTCCACCGTGGCATTCGTGGTCGCCGGCGTCGTTGTTGTCGATACCGACGTCGACGTTTCCATACAGCTCTTGTTTCGGTGCCTAACGGTGGAAGACGTGGAAGGACAACCTGATGACTGATTTAGGTCTGATTTATTTTTTTCCAGATATCTAAAACACAGGGTGAATAGGAGAAAAAGTGGTTAGAATGCAAGATGGTTAAATAATGAATTTATGACGATCTGTGTTACCTTCTTCGCGCCATTGCAAGCAGCTGCTCCTTGCGGCGTTGCAGAATTTTCTCCCGCTCTTCCGGGCTCTTGGAAAATCGATCTCCGAGCGGGATTGTCGTTTCTTCCGCACTCTCGTCCCGTAGCAGCGTGTCGTAGCTGCCGAATATCTTCGTCCCACGTTCCACCTCGTAACCGGCCGGAGAGGACATCGACGAAAGCGATGAGCCGGACGACGAATTGGTAGGTGTTCGCGTTGGCGTGTGCGTCGTGGACAACGATAGCTCATCCGTGACCGTAGCGGGATAGTACTCGTCGTCGTTGTTCTCTTCATCCACCGTCGGTTGGTTATGGAGCAGATCCACGTTTGCCACCGGCGTCGAAGAAGTGCCCGCTCGTTGCGACGGTGGTACGTCCTCTTCGTCATCGAATGAATGTGCATCGCCAGCGCCGGCTTCGGTCTCGAACCGGCTAGGTACCTGCAGCCGACCCTCGAGAATGTTGTCGATCGTGACCTCGATCGAGTGCGACACTTGGAGATCGGCGATAAGCACCGACAGTGGATACCGAGGGAACATTTCCTGCACGTGGCGAGCCATGTTGCGCACCTGCGACGTGTGGTTCACCACCGCGGCCGCCGTCAGCGGGATCGTGTCGACCGGCCGGAGCATATTATTGATGTGCGTCACCTCGACGGAGAAGTTCGGCAGCCAGGACACGTACCGCGAACCGTTGAAGTGGAAGAAATGGTTGTTTGCCGCACGGCCACCACCGACAGTCACCTCCTGGTCGTCGATACGGATGTCATTCGGGAGAAGCGGATTACCCCGTGGTCCTCCATGCTGGTGGACACTCAACCCCAACCGGCAGGTCGGACAGGACGTGTCCTGCTCTAGCCACGATTGCAAACAGGAACTAAAAGAAACAAACCAAGTTCATCAATCATAGTCTTACAACTCTGGGCGTTAAGACCACACTTACTTATGGAAGAGATGTGCACACGGCAGCTTCCGGGCGGTTTCCATCTTCTCCCAGCAAATGGCACAATTGTCGGAGTTCTGCTTCAAGTCCTCGCTCGTCGCCAGCGGGTAGCTCTTCTCCATGTGGTTCAGCACCCACAGGTAGTTTCGGTGCTTCTTGATCTTGCGCTGGATCTCGTTGAACAGATAGCGCAGCTGCATGATGATCACCAGGCTCGCCATCGAGAGGAAGATGTTGCTCCACAGCAGCATGTGCACGTGATGCACAAAATCCACCACCAGCGCGGCCACTTCGAACGTTTGCTCGATGTAGTACGCCACTGGACCGCGTTTATCCCACGAAATGGCTGTAAAAAGGACGAAACAATTGTCATAAGTAAAAAGTTACGATTTGAGAATGAGCTTAAGACTATGTCACCTACATTCGTTAGCGATTCCTCCCTGGCGCATATCGTGCAGGAACATCCCGTATCGTATCAGCACGTGCAGTGTCCTTATTCCAAGAAGAATGCACTGAAAATGTAAAATGATAGGCGGTTTAGATTAGAAACCAAAAGACGCAAAAGAGCCCTATCGGCCCTTCCTTCCTGTGTTTCCCTACATTAGTACGACACGCAATTGTGGCAACTAATCACATGTGACGCGTCGGATGACACAACACTCCCCGATACCGATTGCTGGCGAGGGTAGATTCCACGGTTCTTGTTGTTGTTGTTTCGAGCAACCGATATTGAACGCGGGGGTGTTGCTTTTGCGTGCTCGGGAATGACACTTTGAAGGCCATCGATTCGCGTTTGCACATCCCCCGACCAAAAATAAAAAAAGACGCACAAAATCATTCAAAAAACGTGGCCGTAAAATGTGCGCACGATCGTCCGGTGCAGGGCCGGTTACCTCCGTGTTGCCCTCCGGTGTTGTTGGAGGTGGCGTGCGTGGAATTTAGTTTTTTTTTCTCCTTCCTCCTTCTTGCCCAACGGCACGCAGAAGGGTAAGCGAGCGTGCCATGTTGACCGACGCGTACGAACACGTGATTGCAGGAGGGCAGCGAGTCGGTTTCACCGGCTCTGAAAAACCGACCGTGATGTATATCTTCTTCGTTCTAAGCGTTCAGCCGCGTTTGCGTGCGCTTTTTTGAATGCTTTTCGGTCAGTTGGACGAATTCAATGAATTAACTGTATACGCGTTAACCCCTACCTAGATAACGCCGGACGTGATGTAATGGATACCTCTGAACTGTTAATTTTGGAGTTTACAAAACAAACGTCTTCAAACGTTCCTTTCTGTCACGTTCGTGTCATTAATAAATCACATCCAAAGCAACCGTTGCCTTTTGCCAATCGAAAACATGCGGTAGCAATGTGATAAATAACTAATCCGTTTCGCTCGATCGATTGGGGTTATTCAAATACGTGTCCCTTACGGAGGGTGGTTCACCTCTAGTCTGTAGAATTTGTTTTTGCTTCGACATCTAAAGTTACCCAACGTCCATGGGACGGTGACCGAGTAATTCATATCGATTGCCATCATTCTCACCGTATTGTCATTTAACGATTAGCCTGTTGCCTGTCCACCAGGTCACCCTCGCGAACGATATGTATCTGAACCGAGGCCGTGAATCATGCGATTCGATTAGTGTTTTATTTTGTGCGCACAAAACGAGACGCACGAGCGCATCCACCGCAATCCGGCCGACCCTCACCGAGCTCTATTTTTCTTGTTTAACCCTTCGCTACGTTCTAATTGCATACTGGATCATGGTTTAGTGCGCCTTCCAGTGTAGAATGCAACCACAAGCGTGGATCGGCCTTCCCCGACCGGACGGTTGTCATTCGAAGCGAACCGGCGCCAAAGGGTTTAGACAATTCTATTTTTAAATCGTTTTGCCTTTGAAGTTTGCCACCCCCTTTTTCCTTGCATTGTTTAGCGTTTCCTTCAAGTAGTTTCGTTTACATTTACAAATCGGCTGCAGCCCTTGATGTCCATTTAGGAGCAAAGTTAGCCCAAGGCCGAACGGTTCCTGTGTGTCTCAGGCCTACACGGTGACCCTGAAGCCGCACACATCCTTCCTGTCTTTTCCTGTCAGTTTTGGGTACTGGTTATAAATAAACACACACGCTCGCACAGTGTACAATGTTATTCCATAGAAGGCGGCAAAACGAAACCTCCGACGACCACGCGCAATCGGAATAAATTGAACGATTCGATACGACGCAAGCCGCTGTATGACACTGTACAGGTATGACTCCACAGACAACCGTCGATCCAGGGGTGACTTGGGTGCTGCCACTAAGTTTAGTTGCTGTACACAAGTGTCCAATGCGGTCGCGGGTCATATTGCCTGACGAATTCAATTTCGATCACCCTTTCCGTTCGCTGCCGGACGTGTAATGAGTTTTTTGTTGTTGTTGCTTACGGTGGTTCTCATGTTTCGGGACGCTTCGATTTGTATTTCGATGAGTAGCCACTTTCCGGTAATGTCATGCCGAAAGTACCCCGCACCTTTCATGTCCGATCCTTTGGAGCAACATGAATCGTTGGATTACATTCGACAGGTTACTTTGCGTTTTGTCCCCTCACGCCATCAACTACCTTTCAATTAGCGTTCTACATGATATGAAGGTCATACATTGCGTCTCGAAAAAGCTGGATCGAGTATCAGCGACAACGATGCGTCACATTTGACAGTCAGTCGGCTCGGCAAAGATTTAAAGGGTATGAGAGGAGGTCTTCAGTCCAGTGCTCGGTAAAACAATTCAAACCTGAATGCAACGGCGAAGGCAAAAGCCTTTGAATACATAATTTTAGCAACATTAAAACCTAGCCTACTCAGAGCCATTGGGAGGTTCACAATGCATTTGCCCACGCCCTCGATACAAAATCTGTTCACCGGATGTGCAGCCTACTGTGGGTGTGTGGGAAACTGACGACTACTTCTCCTTCTCGTCATGGGAATTTTATGAGCCAAAACAAGGAGAACATAAATTTGTCCCAATTGCCAAAACAGATGCATCCAAAAAAACTGTGGCATCAACATCATCCTTCAACGGATCGTCGCTCACTGGAACATGCAACCTGTCCGGCGGTGGGTGTGGTTTCTAAAAGAAAAAGTACATTGAATTATAAGCGCAATCGGACGGGCACGACATTCGTGGCATACGTACCAGACAGTCGACACTGATCTGTACAAGTGATAGGCAAGCGGAGTAAAAATACAAATAAACGGGTCAAACAAGCCGTCTCCGAACGTCACCAGACTTCGACGTGGCGTGCATTGATAATATCAGCCTACCATCAAGTTCCATCCGTCCGTCTGTCTGAGAGTTCTTCTCCCAGGTTCTCCTTTCGAAAGCTCGAGGGGGATGTCTAGCAACCTCCTCGCCACAACCTTCCCGAGGGCCGATGTTTACAGTGTGGGGCGCGAAAAGGTGCAAGACATCAATTGTCCAGGTACGTCCCCGGTTGTGCTAACAGGCCGGCGAATGCTTATTCGATTAGCCAACAACGACGGCGACGACAACGATGGGTATAAGGACGACGGACGTGTATACCCCTGCGCGTGTTTACATCACAAACCTCATTTAGCGTACCTTGCAACGTTCAATGTCATGCTGACCTACACCCAGCGCGAGGTGAACTTCCGTGTTTGCCCTTCAGCAAGAGAGGGGCGACGGGAGGGAATGGACGATGCATATATGCGTACAAGTTGTCAGTGTCTTTGCCCCAATAACCCCGTGACCTATCTGACGAGCACCGAACAGATAAGACGCCCCCCAAAGTTGGGTTCTGACATCGGAAACAACTTTTTCCTCTTGCGTTAAAGCTCAGCAGACTTCAATCAATTCACGTTCAAGGAAAAGGATACGAAAGATCGCTGCTGGCTTTCGTGCAGCCCTGGCCCGCTTTTGGTGTACTTACCTCGGCCGCCATGAAGGCGAACGTGTTGAAGCCCCCAACGAAGACGCCGACACCGATCGAGATCATCACCATGAAGCCGGAGAGCGTGAGGATGGCGACCAGCAGCGAGATCAGACGAAAGTGTGACCATCCGGGTGTCGTGGGCGAGAAGGATAGCTGGCAAGGAAAGAATGAAACGAGTTCTGATTAGTGAAAAATGAATACAAATATGGATTAAAAAAGATCACCTATGCGCAGTTCCAAGGTCTCCGAACAAGGGAGTGGAAAGAAAACAACGCATGATGCCCCTCCAGAAAACTGGTTACCCAAACGGTTGGTCAGGACAGGCTGGCCGTCCCTATAGTTCAACGGTCTGTTCCCATGTTCAAGTGCAACGCCCAAGGGCAACTTCGCAACGGTGGGCCAACCTGCGCTAGTCCTCAACATTGCTTGGAGAGTAAACGTAACCACTCGGAACGCGCCAAATGTAAAGAGAATGTGAGAGGAGCGTAACGCCAGTTGATTGCATTACACTTTCCGTTCTGGGTGACTCGGTTTTGGTCTATGTTCTAGTCGACGGATCCCAGGGTCCACGGGGCCTTGAACGAGGCTACAAGCATAAGTTCCTCTTACATGGCATTAAATACGAATACCATATAGCGAGCGTCTCAGGCAGGTTTGTTCGCACATGAACAGAGCGTTGCACAAAACTGCGAAATCGCTTTACACGAATGGTGCGATCGCGACTCCTACTTTTCCGGTAACGATTATTCGTAATTGAGAAACCATCTGAAGCCCATCGTTTAACTTCTTCATGACGTACTGCTGTAAGTGTAATTGCTTGGTGTTTATTTACAAGTCTAGGAATTGGTTCTTGTAGTTGTTTTTTGTTGACATTCTCCAAACAACTGTTGCGTTGTGTACTATTTGCGTCATTACGTCAGCTTCTTCAAACAGTGTCATAAGTAAGTGTCTTTTCAATTACTCATCCATTTCTTCCCAGACTCTGCCTTCGCGTTGATTGCATGACGCAGCGTAAAACCGTTCCTTTCGCTTTCTTTTTTATCCTCTCGCTGCTGGAAGTTCGAACGGCACTCCTCCGTACGACCCTCGAGCATCTTGCAGTTGAAGGCAATAACAATTGGTATTCATCATTGTCCTACAACACCTTCACAATCGTAATCCAGGCACTGTATTGCGAAAGTTTACAAAATTAAAGACCCTGAATCAATCTGCACAAAATAATGGCTATCTATAAGTCAACAAGGCGTGGGACTTACCAGGGCGTACAAAACCCGTTTGACATAAAACGTCTATTTCAAAGCGTTGAGGTAATGCTGCCGTATCAGTGGATAAAACGGAGTGTCGTTCTCTGGGAAGGGGCGCTAGAACAGGCTAACCTTGCCCGAAGGCTAAACGAGAAGAGCTTGAGTGAGACGCAACAGTTACCTGGCAAAGTTCTAATCGATACGAGTTGTACACTTGGCTTATGCCGCACTCTGGAAGTAGCTATCAGTTGTCAATTACCTACGTTACATCGTTAGAAGAAAAGAGCTTTACGATACAGGCATTGGAGCGAGCGGGACCGGTAATAAGCTGTAGAACCAATTATGTCACAACCGCCAATGATCGATCACTGGTTGGTGCGTGTGTGCCATCGCGCTATCAAGAATATATCCATTAGGTTCTATTTTTAGCCTTATGCAGAACCTTCAACCTTTGTTGCAAGGCGATGCGTCTAGGACTAATCACTCGCGAGGTGAAGGAAGTAAACTACGACGCCGTAGTCTAGTTCTATTAAGTTGGGGTTATTCAAACGATAGATCGTACAAGAACTTCTATCCCAGGTTTACCGGACCTTCTCCTAAATCTTCTTACAGACAGAAGATACCAAAAAACTCTAAAATTGTCAACAGTATAAAAGAAATCCCTTCGGTAGGACAGTACGGAGAAACTTCTCCAAAAGCTTATGTCTTTTCCCACGATGTCTTTTAAGTAAGAGTTCTCCCAAGACACGAGAAATCCCATGGTACAAGCCGTGACCAATGAACCACCCCAATGTCGTAACCTGTTGGAAGAGGCTTAGCTGTCTATTCTTTTACATATGATCATGTAGTGGTGCCTAGGGCATTGCCTAATTCCTTCATCAGGTAGCGGGGGAGCCCGTACGTGCCCATTACAGTAGTCAAAATCTAACATAAGTAGTGAAGGAGGTCTCGCCGTACAGCTGACCTCCAAGTGTCAGGTACGCATGGCATTTTCCCTTCATGGATCGCTAGCGTAACTGATACCATCGACATTCTTCGTACAACCCTACGGCAGTCTCCAAAGAGTGGCACCAAGATACTACATGCCGACACTTGCGGATCAAACTTGCAACGCTTCCTCCACCCGTCGCCTCTCGCTTGGATCTTTTGTTAGAACTGTTTCTTATGGGTGGGTGTTGTGAAGGTGTTTGCATTTTATTAGCAAACATCAAACTGGAAATCCCGCGATGCTAATTCCTACCTCTCTTCGAGATGGACTGTTAGTGTCAGAGAGATAAACGGCGAAGGCATTCACGTATGATAGAAGAAGCCATATGAATGCATTGTGTACTATTGTATGCAAATCGTTTGACACACATTGTATGGGAAATCCATCATATTTTGCACACTGACCGAGGTCCAGGGTCTGTCGAGTGGTGAAATTTAATGTTCACAAATTTTAATCCATCCATTAACCATTGTTACTACAGCACTTTAGTAAAATGTGTCTTTTTTGCATAAACCGTGGTTCAATCTCTTCCTTACGGTTGGTAACACAACTTATCATGTAAAGGGTTTTTGTGGACCATTCAACTCTTGTCCCTTCTCATCCATTTCGTGAGTGGTACTTCACCGGACATCGCACGAAAGTGAAAGTGACCCGGGCTCTATCATTTAACACCCGTAATGATATTAATATGAGAAGAAAAAGCGAAGCGGTTGGCTTACGAATGCGAAAAAAAAAATACCCGGATTGCTAAACGGTTTTCGAGTTTCCGAGTTGAAGTTAAAAGAGCCCAAGTACTTGACATAAGCGATTAAGCCAAAATGGCGCTACGTGCAGTTATTCATCTCCGGCAACGATCAACCCCATCATCATCATCATCACCATCGATATAGCGTCACTGTAGTGTCCCCAATCAACGTGCGCCGGCCGGAGTCCATTGCGCGATTACTTAACGACCAACGGTCGCTTCTTGTCCACCGGTCCTTCCTCCCCTGAACCGCACGGACGACGAAAATGTACTGAAAGTGTAGGATCCTTCCAGAAGGCAGAAAGCCAACTACAACCCCATCGCACCACCATCGCATCTCGCGACAGGCCCACTTTCTTTTTCCCGAGATGCGGTCGTTTCATGCCGGACCCTCTTCTCGCGAAGGTTGTGAAGACCGTCGTCGTCGTGCTCCGCTTGATAGGAGAGTGTTATTCAATTAGACGCAAGTGTCCTGTTTTGCTAGGGCTCTTTACCTTGGTCAGGTTGAACTTTGTCCACACCGATTGCCCCATTTACTTTCTAATGGAGTGGATGGATTAGCTAATCAGATCATACAAAATGGAATTGTTTTTTGTTATTTCTTCCAATACCTTCGTACAAACTTGAATGGCTTAAGTCTGCCGTATCGGTGTAGATACTTACATACTCGAACCGATCTTTGCTGAGCTGCGACAGAAGGTGCAAAAATCCAAGGGCTGAAAACCATGACACCCATAGTATGACCTGCGTGAAAGAAATAGACAATTTAAAAAATTAGTTAAAATAGTTTATCATCGTCATTAAAACCAACCAGGAACAAAGGAATAATGAACTTGGTACTGTACTTCAAACGCATTAGATTGCGTCGAGAGCAGACCTCTGAAGTTCAGAAGTCATGGTCGAAAGGTCGTGCCCAATGATAAAAGGGTTTCCTTCGCGATCGTTGCGTAATGGGTGCTGTTGATGAGATCTTACCTCGTACAGGTACTGCACGTTAACGACACCAAACACAAAGATAAATTTGTAGAAGATGAAGTTCCAGAACTTGTCCTTCATATGCTGCACCGAACCGAAGGGATAGAAAGAAAGAGAATGGATGGTTAGAAATGAAGAAAATTCCAGAATCCAATGTAAATCATGCAAGGAACCACTCCTCCTTCCCTTGCCGTAAATTCTTCATCGTAATGTGTTTAAGCAAGCCAAAGAAATAAAAAAAAACACATTAACACAAAACCTCAACAGCGCTCGACGTCCACCTCTGCTTCAAAACATTATTCAGTTATTGACAATCATGACTGCGCAGCCGAAAAGACAATAACAGTCGGCATATTTAGTTACCATTCGAACCTTCCCGATGCAAACAAGAACATCTTACGCTATTTCTAACGCAAATCTCTTCTAATATCAAATAACTGAGCTTTAAGCACCTGCTTTTGTCACCGATCATCGTTTAACCAAGAATTTGAATCGAATCTTCACTCCCAGTGAATAAGAGGTCCGAAAATATTTAAATTACATGCAACAACGATATATATAATCATAAAGCGACGGAAGATAGGCAAAAATGAAATTTAAGATAATTATAATCACGAAACTTCAACTTTTAGTCTGGAGCGATCAGTTAAAAATTTGCAACGATGTGTTCTTAAGGTCATCAAATATTCCAATCTTGATCGAACCCATCAAGAACACATGGTTCCCACAAGAAATGGTGATCGTGATCGTGGTCCAAACGAACCCCGGTTTAGTCCGCCTCTCACTGGCAAATATTATCCTTCCCCTACCCTCAGCCAGGGCCGAGTTTTACAAGGTCAATTCCGAAGAATGTTCACCTTTCGGACCAAGCTGAGTCCTCTCTTATGCGACCGTATACTTATATCGATTGTAGCCACGACTATCGGCGAAGGCGCTCACCTACTACTAAAAGAACTTCGAAAGAGACACTCGCCAACGTGTCAGCGCCGCGAAATTGGTAATATTAATGTTGTGCCCTTCCTCCACACCACTACCACCTTACTTCGTGGGGAGATTGTCCTTCGATGGTCGATGACAGCGGGCCCACCGGCTTCGGTTCACCCTTTCTTAATCTGGGCTAATGGTAGGTCTCACAGCAATCCGCCCTCCTATGCTCATGCTCATGCACTGATAATAATTGTTCAGCAACGGGGATGGCGACCCTCCACCGAACCACTCTCTTCCAACTTCAAACGGCATTTGATAGAGTGTTAGCATAATTATGCCCCACAACCAAGCGTAGCCACTAATCGAAGATCAATGAGCGAGCAAACAACCGTTCGAAGTTCTCCATAGAAACGGCGACCAGGTTCTCATCGATGGCAGACACTTACCTGCTGTTCGGATATTCGTAGCTCCCCGAAGACGAACTTCTGTATCGACTTCCCGAGCAGAATCAGGCAGCAGTACGCTGTGTTGATAAGGGTCTGCGGAAGGTGAAAGAAAGGAAAGGAAAATGAATATTAGAACATTCAAACTCTCTTAATTTGTTGAAATTCTCCATAAACTACGAATTGTTGAAACGCTTGCGAACGCCTTAATTTGCCTACAGGGAAACTTTTTGCAACGATCGTAAACAGAAAGTCGGAGGAGAAAGTTTTATGCGAAAGTTTCCATACCTGCGTCGTTTCCTCTTAAAAAATGTGGCTGACAGCAAATCTCTGACCGGACCCGGAACGTTACTAATTTGATACCTTTTTTTCTTGGTACACAAAAAAAACACCCTCGATCGAGAGATTCGTCTCGGAAGAGAACTCGAAATTTTCCAACACCTTCCACCATGGATAGAAAGGGAGCAAATGCAACGCTTGTGTAGCTTCCCGGGATAAGTATGATTGTCGTTCGAATAATTCATCGACCAGCATAGCTCGAACACTGCTATACTAAACCTGAAGCTGTGAAACAACATGGCGCCGGTATCGGCGATCCTAGTCTCGTATGCGCATAATTTCCACCGTCGCGCACCAGTTGCGTAAGAGCGATCTCGCCGGCTTCGCCCCGGACGTTGAACTCGGTATGAATGGGAAAAACGGTATCCACAAGCACCAACCGGAGAAGGGAAAAGATTTTATTTTACCAGCTTTTGCTTGCCAAACTGAATCTAGTCCAACAGTTTCAGTAGAGCGTAAAACGTTAGTTGAAGCATGCTTCATAGAGTTTTTGAGCAAGTTAAACCCCGGATAAGTAAATTAAACGATTCTTGAGGAATCAACGATTGAAAAGAAAGCCAAATTCTGTAATACCAAATTCTGTAAAACAAAATTTATTAGCTGAATCACGAACAAGGTCCAAACCAAGAATAAACGACCGCAAGGCCATAGAAGGGTTTTGAAGGCTTTCAAAGTTCCAATCAATTCGTCACAACCTAATTTTGCCTCCCGTTTTCCCGACCAACCACAAATGGAGGCCACTATGTAGACTCACCGCAAATGGAAACCACAAATGAAGAAACTAGAAGAATAGCGGCACCTCGGATCGTAACAGATCTTTGATACCTAAAGTCGGACCCTTAGGCACGAGCGTCCCTCTCATCTGGGCACCGGGGCGTTCATAATTCACCAACCACGCTCAATAAATAACCAAATTCTTCCATTTCCCTCCACCTTTCATCCGTGTCAAGGTAAGGGGCCGCGCGATTTGGGCCGTGCTATTTCTGCCTTTTCTGTTGTACAAGGTAAAACCTGGGTCATCAAGCATGGGCACGATCGTCTAATTCAGTGCGGCAAATGTTGGAGTCACCACCTTAGTGTAGGTCTCAGCTTATCTTGTCATTAATCGGAGGCTTTGGTAACAGATCTCTACTTGTCATGTTCATCGTGATTCAAAATATCAGGAAGTGGATTAGTCTTTCCACAAAAATTAAAGGCGATATATCATTAGGGGTCCATTTTAACGGTCGAAATGGGATTTCAATGAAGGCATACTTCAGATATTGTACTGCGGCTGGAAGAACGATGGATTATACTCCATGTCGAAACATTCGCCAAGAATAACAACAAGGCAGGAGCCATAATTCAACTAGATCATTAACAATCAGCAGGTTTCCGCATTAGAAAAGTGTGATTAAAAATAAGTACCAAAAGTGGAGAGCTGGCGGGGACCAAGAACATTCATAAAACATGTCTGGCACACGGCAAAAAAAAAAAAAAAAACAAAGCACAATCTCCTGCAAGAACCTGTGAGCAACCGTTCAAACGCAGTTGCCACGCCCGGTGGAACGAAGAAGGAACCGCTTCGGAGAGGAAGTGACAGTAAGTTGCTTCGTTGAGCGAGGCGATCGTCGTTGAAGGCGCTGAACTTGACAGTGAAAAGTCGGGTTGTCGTCAATCACATCTCGTGCCTGCCGGCTTCATTGTCATCAGTGTCGGACAAGTTGGGAGCCATGTTAAACTTGCACTTTTACATTTCCTTGCTTGTACAGTTCGAATGGAAGAACACTTGTTCCATTTGTCTGCAGGGAAAGGAAATGCCAAACACAGCTTATGCCAAACCTCAATGACCTTAAAATCCTTTCTCCACTCGTTTTCTCGAGGTCCTTCTTCAGCCATTCAGCTTTGAATGGGATGCGAAAACCTGAACAACGCGTTGTGCAATGGACGATAGCTCCGGTCCCAAAACCTGCTGCAGCCGGTCATATGACATCCTCTTCACCTTCCTCCGCCACAGAATACATTCACCCCCTCGGGCTGCTTCAGTTCTAATGAAGCTATCATAAATTTCCAAAATCCGTCCACGGAACCAATGAAGCGCGCCGGCTGTAGAGTTCCATAATCTTCCAAACGAAAAGAAGAAAGATAACAAAACAACGATCAGCGAATGGATCGCTCGAGCCTCCATCGTCCAAGGTCACACGCCCCGGCGACAAACCACCACTTCTCGTTACTGAGCCTTTTTTTTCCTTTCGAACTGTTTACCGGCTAGCAGAAAAAGAAGCGAAACAAGTTTGTCCATGGGGCACGCGGAAACCGGAGGATCCCCGATCGTGCACCTCGTGTGGTAAAGTCAAACATCCACCGTCTTCGGTGTGATCTTCTGGTTGTGCTGACTCTCTAACGCCGGTTCGTTTGTCAGCTTGTGTCCAGTTTTGTGTATGGATACCTCTACAGCCATTTGCAATGGGTGACATGTGGTCAGAAAACGCTTCACAGAACACCTTCCAGGAAGTGTCTAGCCCTCGGCACGCGAGTTCTCATGTACTTGTCTCAAGTACATGGTTAATATGTTGTTGTTATGCATACCATTCAGCAGACTTTGCAGTGGTTCTGCCTATTTGCAGGTTATTTATGCTCAAACAGAAGGTCATACGAGAGGTTCAACGTCTGTTATCGAAACCCAAAGGCGTAGCTCCTGTTGCTGACAAAGCGCTGATAGATTGCATACGCTTTTTTGAATTCCACACGAATGACACAATCTGAAAATGAAGAATTTATGGAAGTAATCTTCGCTATTTTGTATGTTCTGACGTGCCTTACTGGAATGGAGGAAAAGAAGCACCTTAAGAGTTTCCCGTCTGTTTTTTTTTTTTTGCGAATACTCACCCAAATGCAAAACGGTTCTGTCGCCATGAAAGAGGCTGTATCCTTCAGATACGCTCCGATCGTCCTCGTGTCGTTGCCGACCCACTGCTCATTCTCCTCTTCCTTGAGCTCGTCCCCATCTCCAGGTTCCCCGTCTGTACCGCGCAGCATTTGCCGAAGATCCGGCAGGTCAGCTGCGGCCAGAATTTTCTCCTCCAGCGTGTCCATCTCCTTTACTGTCAGCAGCGATGGTCCGGCGCCGGGTGAAACGTCCAACTTGCCGCCGCTATCCACAATAGCGTGTCCACCCGCAGCCCCTTCCAGAGGGGCCGCCGAGCTGCTGGCTGAAGCCGACCCTGCCGAACCTCCGGAACCGGACACCGATGCTACTGCAGCCGTGGCAATCGTCGTCCCGACCGACGTTACGTTCGTGTGTTGCCGCCAGTTGGGGTCACTCGTCATGATGAGGGCGTAGTACAGGCAGACGGACATCATCGCCACCGTCACGGAGGTGTACACACGCACCGACGGAAGCGGGATGGAACCGTTTAGTGCGACCGGCATTTTGGAGCTTTAGTCCTTTTCCTTTTTTCCAACCAACGATTTGGAATCAAATTTTCAAGGAATTTTCTTTGCCAACTCGGCCTCGGATAAGTGTCCTAGAATGCAGCGGTTAGTGATTTCTCGACTCGCTAGTTTTCATATTGTATACCACTACAGTCATAGTCCATTCTAAACAACTCCCCTTCCTTTGTAAGTCCTAAAAATGAGAAGAAGAAATAACGAAAGATCAATTAGAAATCAATTGATTTATTCAAAAGCAAATATTTTGTAAAAAAAAGTGACGGTTTTAAATGCTTTACAGCTTGAGTTTCATCCATCATACAACCTATTAACCATTTACGACCCGAAACGCACGAGAGAATCTGCAAATCAGCGAGATGCTTCCGAATTTGCATATCAACCTTGAGAGCCACAGCTGACATTGGTCTGAGCTCGGACAGATGGGATGGCAAAAAAAGCACCTTCAGCCCTCACAACCGGTTCTCTATGCCAATGCTAAAGGCGATAAAATAAATGTTATCAACTTGTCATAATGCCAAATGTTTCACAAAACATCAGCATGATCTCTAACGGCACAAATGGCGATGAAGTGAAAGCCGTTAATTTTAATCGATGGACGTACCGGATGGATGGGGCACATCTCCGTTGAAAACATGTGTTGAAAATATGGAAATAGAAGGGAACTGTCTCGAAGAAGACCTCGAAACCCCATGGACCTATTAATAAAAGCACGATGTCCTGCCCGGTTTCTGGCCACCTTGGGACCGGCGAAGGTCTCGGTCAGCTCGACACGACAAGAAAATAACAAAAAGGTGCCAATTCTAGCGGGACCTTGGTGTGCAAGTTTGTCTGTAAAAATTAAAAACACTCCCACACCCCATTCGGCTCAAACACTTTCCATATATCTAACCTTCCCACCGAAACCGGTCCTGAAAACCCAACCTTTCTCATTCTGGCATTTTTGACCCCGACCTTCCGAACCGAGTGAAACAGCGTCGAAATGGAAAAACGTGTTTTTATCTTCAGATTTCCTTGCCTCAAAACACCTAGCGCCTCGAGGGACAACTGACTAAGCTTGGTTCTGCTATCGCGAATCGATTAACGATCAGCAAACGCCGCATCGGACAGCATTCTGGTGGCGGCTAACTCCTTATACTATCCTTATACTAAACGCTATGCTGCGACGAGTTTACTAAGAGTTGCCTTCCATCCATTATGAGGAGGAGGGCTAGGCTTCAAAAAACCTGAGATGAAGATAAATTTGATTGCATTCAAACATAGTTTTTAACGGCCGAAAACCGAAGCATACCGAAGGCTAAAATAAATCAACTGTCCAAAATATCCTCGAGCGATGGCCAAAGTCACCAACCAACGGTCGATTATGGAAAACCACTTAATGTCAAACGGAAGGTGGTAATTTAGAGACCTCTAAAGGTGAACTGGACGGCGAAATGATGTGATGACTTTTGGCTTCACTACTACTGGAAGCTAACACTTAAGCATCTATAAACACAAATCAGATTGAAGTATCGCCACAATCAGTGTCACATTTGGCACTTGATTATTGGGTTACAAGAAACACAAGCTTTAGCGCTATCGGTTGGAAACGATCACAATCGATTGCAAACAGAATTCGGACACAAATATACCAGACACTTTCCAGATTCCGTGTGGTGTTCTTTACAAAGTAAATATTTCTCGTAACACCCTTCGCTTGTGCAATCGGTAGAAGCCCGTTTCACCCTCCGAGTTCTGTTTGTTTTTTGGGGGGCGAAAAGGGTAATCATTTGCCCTATGTTTATGTGAGGCCAAACTATGCCGATTTTACTACCGTTCAAAGTGGCACGGAAAAATAAACAACTAAAAGCAAAGCGAATCTTCATTGGAGAAAGTGATTGGTGAAATTTCAAATAAATCATGCTCCAATAAACATTTCTATTTGTTTAAAAATGGTTTACTCTGGCTAGGAACAAGTTTGACTTAAAGAAGTGACACAAGTGGGAAAAAGAAAAGTTCATTCAACCAACTGAGAGAACTAATTATAGCACCTCACGATGTGGCAGTAACGCGCTGCTGTATGCAAATTTCACAACAAACCCGTCACCAACAAAGAAGAAAGATATTTCTGTTTACAGTTCGCCGAGTAGAACGACCTACTTGACCTGTTTTCGTTTTTCCCGGTGGTCGATAAAAAATGCTCGTCCAAGAACCAAGTCGTATTGAAGCATTTGAGGATTTTAATTTCACATATTTGGCCGAACAATTGTAGGAGGTAATCTAATTGCCATCATTGAGTAAAATTCGTACGAACAATTCACACCATTTTGCAACGATTGAAGCACACCACAGGTCGTCTGCATTCCTTCGTCGTCGATCGATTTCGCATCAAACAAACGTTTACTAATCGTCGACGCTGTTGTGCCCGTATGAAGGTCAGGTTCAACGACTCGTGAACCGCACACGAAAACGTATGAACGATGGCACACATTTTCCGGCCGCTTTAACACGCACCCCCAATGCGGCAGCATATGAATGCACCACCAAAGCAGACCGAAAAATGACTAAATCGTTTATGATTAGATGACATAATTCTCTGGTCGATTGATGCAACAATAGTTTGCAGATGCGTTTGCGTTTGTTATGACTTTTGAACGGAACTTCTTTCTCGACTATCTTAATCCCTCTCGTTTTCCCCGGTGTTTGCATATTGAAATGAGACCACGCTCAGGCGATCGTACAGCTCGGAGAGAAACGGTTTTCGAAAGCGTCTTCGCTGAAATTTTCTTTGGAAATTGTGAGCGACACATAAAAATGCATGCTGCGAAAAAACCTGAACCACGGCGAAGGAAAGAAAGCAAGACAAGACAAATCCCGCCCCGCTGGACAACGTGTGGCATGGCGGAGAGGAGAAGACGGGAAGGAGTGGCAACGATCACGTAACCAACAGACGTAGGGTACAACAACTTTCTTCCGGGATTGTGCTCCGTGGGCACAATCTTGCCAGGAAACCATGCACGTAATTGCGTGGCCCTTTTTCCAACGGTACAACCGGTTTGTCTGGTGCGATCACAAGCTAGATATTTTTGCAATGGCCACTTAATTCTGCGTGACGGTGGCGATTTTGCCAGCCGATGTAAGTGGACAATTTCTTTGCTCTTTGCCAGATAGAACAGACGCAAACACCAACCGTTTGAAATAAGTTATCGATGGAAAGAAGACAGTAAATTATTTTAGAAACCAATGGAATACTCCAAACATCTACGAAGGAATGAAAAGTAATGACTGGCTAAAACATCTTTATATTGAGGCACAATCATTACATTTTTTTTCGGTAAAAAGATAAGATAAAAGCAGGCACTTGGAAGATAGCATAGCACCTTGCGTCGGGAACCCCAACGTAATACAATGTAACGCGCATTTTTCCCTCCCTTTAAAACGTAAACAACCCCCGACATCGCGTTTGCTGATAAGATATGAAACACAAGGCCCCATATAATGCGTTGTTTTTAATCGCTTCTCCCCGGAAAAGAAGACTGAAGAAACTTTAAGTCTAAAGTAAGGTGCAACGAACAGCTGATTTTACAATATAATTGTAGCTTCGGGCGGTATTTCTGGTTGAATGACAACGCCAATTATCACGGGACGTGCAGGAATGTGGGATGTTGTGGAAGGTGAGTTTAATGCTTTTGTCACGGCAACTTCTGGAAGGTTTTTTTTCAAGTGGAAATTCAATTGGCACATCTTTAATAAACAGAAGCAGTAAATGAAAAGAAGTATGTCAATAATTTATTAACGTGCTTTGTTAAATCGATAGATATTCCGTCCAAAGTGTCAAGGTGGAGACAACAGCTAAAAACCTGGCAAAAAGTTGTAAGTCTCGGGAGCATACGAACGAATCGCAAAAAAGGTTAAATGACCATCGAATACTGGTGGCCATCTTAAACGATGACAACAGCTGCAACCGAACCAAAATTCACCGGCAAAATACGTCGTTCTGAAGTCAATATGCCGGCACGGACGATGTTTCATCACGGCCAGGGTCAAAAAAACATATTTTCCGTTTGCTAAGCGTTTGTTTTCCGTCGGCGTCCGTGGTGGCGGTGCTTCATTGAAAGGGAGATTATAAAAATAAATCGAAACAGTTGAAGACAGCTTTACTGTAGGTGGGAACTTATTCCGACTGAGAAATAAGACGCAGTGTACTTTGAGCGCAAGCTCTTGCTCTTATCAGCAGCTCATTTGACCGATATTAGATCGTGACAAAGTTCATGGAAATGTATTCGGTCTACAATGTATTAAACAACATTCATCGTTGTGGTAAAAGGTCGCCAAGGCTAATAGAAGCCACATGAAACCTGCAAAGTAAAAATTTACCTCTAAAACAGACACTAATGAAACAAATTGTCTGTGAAGTAATGCGATTAGATGAAATATTAAAAATCAATATTTTGTTATATGATATTGTACTTGGTCTATTTGAAGTCAAACAATTATGAATACGTTTAAGTTCAAAGCTTTTCTAGTTCTATTGATCAACAAGGTGCAACAGATCCCAAGGCTGTTCTTGGGATAACATTTCACAAACATCCCCGTTACAGATAGAGTTTGTTTATGCAGCTGTCAACTTACCTCCTCTTAGATCGCAATAAAGATGAATAACACAGCGGGATATTGAAGAGATGAAATGTTTTCTACTTCAATTTCCGACAAATGTAACTTAGCAGCTTCCACAAAAATGCATTAATGCAACTCCTTCGATCCGTTGCACGTTTGACAGTTTGATCTTTTTAATCTTCTTCCAGGCTGTTGTTGGCTTCGTCGTGAAACCCGTTTCTTCTCGCTCACTCATCCACCGTATCTTCCTGCATTCACTCACAATTTATACACAGGCACACACTTTTCACTTCCGTGTTTTTGGCAACAAGCCATTAAAATATATTTGTATTTTTGCTCTTTGCCTTCGTTGGCTTTCACTAATATCTTGTTTCTTTTAGTTGGGGACTTTTTCTCTCTCCTGTGATATTCCAGGCTTACTTCAAACTTTCACTGCAGTATTTCGTGGGCCGAAAATGACGACGATAAAAATGCATCCATCGCCACCGGACGAACAACTTGCACCAAAACTGAAAGGACAACCGCACAACACAAAAAGGGGATAAAAAACGCATCACTTTTATTTTCACGCTTTACTGCATCTCGTTTTCTCACGCCTACTACGGCTGCTTTTGCTTCTGACTATCGTGTAAAAAAGCGAACTTCACATTGTACCAGCCCTTCACCGCATTCAACAATGTTATTTTAAGAGCATCGGATGTATTACAACAATGGGGGGTACGTACATGACCGTCCTACCCTTCTCTCAGCCGACATACTGCGGATTACTTTTACGATTCTACACAATCGATACCTCATGCACCGCCGACACCTGCCAGTGCAAAACAAGAGGTTCCCAACCCAACCAAAAATAGAACATCAGGCAAAGCGAAGTAGGCCTCTTCGCATGGGGTAGATATAGGCTTTTATTCAACAATATTCTACCGCAAGCAGAGACATCCAACCTGAAAAGTGGATTTATTTGAGAAGCAACCTTTAGATAAGAAGAGCCTAGTTCAGCATCCCCATCTACCCTATTGCGCTTTGCCTCAGAGCAGGATGATGTTACAAAAGATCATACGACAGCAGCGTGTGGTGCAATATTCGCCCCCACTACTGCTGCTTCCCACTTCCGGCACAAGGAAGATAAAAAAGATTATCAAATGTACTCGTGCAAATTTAACTACACCCGCTATATGGTCTTTATGGCCACGGCAACCACGACTAGACCACGACAGGGCAAACAAACACACATTTCATCACCAACCCGGACGCGAAATGGAAGCACCAGATGCACACGAACTGCCGATAGAGCAGCAAAAATGTACTAGTCTTCCCATGCTAAATGCGTGAAATAACACATCACGTCTGATGAAAGACACCAAAATATTCCACAAGATGTTCTCAAGACGGCTGCAGCATTTCTTCGCCTTTTTCATTTCTTCACGCACGTTCACCTGATCGCTCGGTCTCTCTTTCTCAAACGCGTCTCAAATTAATCGCGCAATACACTTCCAATGGTGTAAGGGAAGGTAAGAAAGCATTTGAACTGTATTACACCGTGGTCGTGGAATTATAATATTGTAATTAATTTACAATTTCTTATCGCCACCCCATGGTGTAGCACTTTAAACACGATTTCGAACTGCTCGGCACTGATAATACGTCCGACCGTCACGAGTCTTGAAAAGGAACTGACAGAGTTGTTGTCTTGTGCAGTGCACCAAATATTTACGTTTCAGCCAAGGTTCTTTCAATAAGGGTTCATACCGTGTTGTCATAAAATAATGGCGGTTATTGCCAATTTGTTCCTAACTTTTGAATTACTAAACAGATTTGTTCATGTAGCCCCTCTAATGAAAGGCCTCTTCATGGCAAACAACTATGTTCATCATACGATTTTCCCAACCTTTCTAGTTTTTGAGAAAATGGTTTAGTCCCCAAATTCCTAGGTTCGCCATGAACCGCCGCTAGGTTCGTTCGCTGGACCCACCACCACCAGCGAAACCAAGATATATAGAAGGTACAAAGCCGATCTATGAATCTTGGTCAAGATTATGCGA
Organism: Anopheles sinensis; assembly: GCA_000441895.2. Classification (NCBI taxonomy): domain Eukaryota; kingdom Metazoa; phylum Arthropoda; class Insecta; order Diptera; family Culicidae; genus Anopheles; species Anopheles sinensis. The sequence goes on along the minus strand of KE525352.1, from coordinate 4,006,957 downwards.
AGAACAAGAGAAACGTGATCTTTTGGAAGAACAGCATGGAGTGAGATTAATTCGTTTGAAGTAATCGAGTATAATAAAACGCATTCCCTCTAGTCATTTTTGATTTGAATATATTCTTCATCCATTCCGTTATGTTTCGCTAATGCTTGCACCATCATATTCTTACGCATGTCTTCGCTCAGTTCTCGTATCGAATATAAGTCGCTGTTTTCGGTAGTACCATTACAGATAATAATTATTATATAATATTGTTCTCTCTTTTCCTATATCTCCTTGTTGGTTAGCCATTTTAAACGTTCATGCCGTCTGTTTATTCTTTAACCCCCTCTCCGTCTCGTTAGTTTTACTATTCACTTTCGAAAATCATCACAAAATCTTTCGTCCATCCAATACACGGTTGCATATGTCCGCTCTGGCCATTCATTCTCTCTGCGAAACTTTCCTACATGTATATTTTATCAAACGCTCAATGTATAAACACTCATCACCATTAACATTTTGTGCTTTCATTTTCCTACTATCTCAAGGCAAACGGCCAACCGTCACGATGCCTTTCGTCTGGTCAACTCTTGTTCCTAACTATTTCAGCAGTGTTAGTAGTTTGTAATAAAACTTGCAATTGTGCTATTGCACATGGACCGAAACAAAAACAAATGTCAACAAGCTAGTCCTGGTTTCTGGACTGGACACAGCTCATTCATCGTTTCGTTATTTTCTTCCTTGTCTTCACAGTAAACCCATGAAACCTCCTTCCTGCATAACGCTTATCATTAGCCTTGCCGTTCTTTAAAAAAACTACCATCTGTTAAATACCATTACCAAACCGATCTAATCTCTCCTGGTCCCGCCATCACTCGATGTTTCGGGCCTCATTGATGCTACTAGTCTAAATTTTGTTCATTTTCTAATACTTCCTCTCAGCTTTCAATCCGGGAGCTGGCCGCTCAGTGGACTTTGTCAATCATATCTATTAATTGCAGCAAAAAAGAACATCAGTCAATGGTATCCCGCGGCATTCAATACATTGCATCCGATAGCTTTTTTTTGTAACAAAAAACGTTCCACGCATACGCATATTCGAGTACTATTTGTTTCTGCTCTGTTCTTACACAATCAAACTTATTGCATCCCCGAGTTTACTCAATGCTTCCTATCGGCGAAAATAAAAGAGTAATTTGTTAGTAAAGAGTTACCCCTCCTTTGGAGAGGGTATGTACACTAAGTTTCCGTTGTATCTAATTAATTTCTATTGTCTATTCAACGATATAATGATTAAAATGAACGTATATCTCAAAAACAAAGAAACACATAACCTAACAATTGTTTAGACCGAATAAGTTTACGAACAATTATACTAGAAACAAATTAAACATAATCGAACAAAAATACAATTACTATTATTGTTGCTACTTTACTATTGTTTCTCTTGCCAGGCGTGCCAAATTGTGTTGTGCACTGCTACCCTATCCGTGTGACTGACGTGTACGTAAATAAGGGTTGCAAGAATTATTTCTAACAGTAATCTTTCACTAACAAAAACAAAATATTTGCAAAGGAGTGCACAGAGAAGCAAACAGATATTGCGGAGAAAGGAAGTAGTACGTTGGAAGGAATTGAATAAATATTTCATCGAATGGAAACCTTCAAACATAGCCATCCACAAGTTGGTGTGTGACAAAGTTAAGGGCACGTTTTCCCAGCACCACGCATGGAACGAAACAAACTTGTTATTTTTTACTAAAATTTACTACATTCTCTATCGCTTAGTCGGAAAAACAAACGGTAGCTTTAAAAACAAGTTAAAAACAATGCTAAATTGCCCTCTTCCCGATTCCACTGCATGTGATTGCGTAATGCAAAAACAAAACCTATAAGTATCTATACTTTTGTGATGAAACCGAGACCGCATCGGACATTCGATCATTCCTAATTTCTCTTCGCTCTACAATACATTTCTTATCCGCGGAATTCGTGGAACACAGCGCCTTCTTGTGATGTATGGGAGGGTTTGCGTGAATTTCATGCAAAGTGTTAATACAATCCAATCTAGTAGTCGTTTCATTCTGTGCCTTTTTGCTACACTTTTCCGTGTGTAAGGCAACATTTAGTTCTAGTTGCATCGATCATCGTCGTGCAAAGTGGTGTGTCCAGATTTAGTGCCGTTAGGGTTTCGATACTGATTGCGTACGAATTTAGATGCGCGTCATCAAGCTCTTCACCTGTAGCAGACTCTTCACGCTGTCGTTGTACTTCACCAGCACCACCTTCGAAGCGTGTATGTTGAGCTTTTCGCCGGCGCACAGCAGCTGCAGGCATTGGGCCCGCGTTAGGAACTCTTCGAACTTCATCTCCCGTATCAGATCGCGCTGGTTGATGACGGAGTTGTTCGGACAGATCTACGAAAGCAAAAAATTGGTAAGGTTAATGGTTGATTATTTCTCTTTGGCCACTTAACTATCTCACCTGTCTCAGTACGGCTTCCTTCGATTTGAATTTGAGCAATTGACAGAGGTCACTCAGCAACACCCAGCGTTCGTTGTGTTCGTCCTTCAACGCGTACAGCGGCGGTAGTGGACGGTCCGACTCTTCATACTCGAACACCATCCCATCGGAACCCTCCACGCCGTCATTCTCATCGTCGTCGTCACCGTTGTGCAGTTCCTCGTCTTGCAAGCCATCATCGGGTTTGCACTTTGCTTCACCGGACCGAGCAGCAACACCATTCGGCAGCTTCGTTCGATTTTCGCCCTTCAAGAAGCCGTTCACCGGCGAGTTGGCATCTTTTTGTGGGTCACGCTTCATCACTTTCCCATTGCGCAGCCCAACACTGCCTCCCCCATCATTATTAGCGCCTCCGACCGCTACCGGGCTATCAGGGACATTTCCATCACCATTGTCAAGCGTCGCATCTGCAGGGATTCCGTTTTCCCGCGGTGGCTTCGGTGTGCCTTCCTCGAAGTTCATGATATTCGAATTCGAATCACATCGTCGTTCACCGGAAGAACCGATTGTCGTACCACTACCACTCGTCCCGGTGGTAGCACTTCCTGCACTATTATTGAGCGATGAAATCCCGCTGTCTTCCCCATCAAAATCCGGAATGTGCGAGAACACGTTGCATCCGCTTTCTTCCGCGTCTGAATAAAGAAAGAGGTACAGTTAAAGTCATCTAATATTGTAATTTTCCGTTGCTCTTAATGTGAGTTGCGATCTTACCATGCATCTTCCATGGTCCATCAAATTTCCACGCCGTCTTAGTCGGACCCATGCTTTGCACATCGTTCAGATGGTCCTGCAGGAAACGTATCATACTGTCGCTTTCGGCCAGCTGTTCCGGCGTCGATCCACTGTAGGTGGTCAGCATCGGATCGGCACCGAACGAAAGCAGCAGACGGACGATCTCGATGAACGAATTCTCTACCGCCTCGTGCAATGGCCGCATACCGGACGGGGCCGGTTCCGAGTGACTCGCGCCATACTGTAGCAGATAGTTCGCAATGTCCAGATGACCCTTGGCGCACGCTTCGTGGAGCGGTGTGTACCCCGCGTTGTCCTTCAGGTCCGGGTCCATGTCGAGCCGTTCCAGGCAATAAACGATGACGTCCTGAAAGCGATCGTGAGTGAAACTTCATTCAACCGTTCATTAGTATGTGGTTAACGCCGCTTACCGTATAGCCAAGTCGGGCCGCTTTATGCATGACACTTTCCCCGACGCCCTTGTTCAGTACCCAGCTGCGTATTTCCTTGCTGATGTGCGTCTCGTCTTTCACCTCCAGCTTTTCGAAGGCCGATATCGCTTTCTTCCGCGGAAACGACTCCCCGTGACTGCCACCGTACATTCCGTTTATGTTCGAGGACGACGCACCAAACCCCCGCTGGTGGTTGCTCCCATTGGCAGAGTTGTTGTGATGCTGTTGGGACGGTTTCTTCTTCTTGCGAATGTAGTCAAACCCCGAGCTGCCTTTTCGTCGGGAAGTGCGGTGTCCACGGCCACGGCGTTTCTTCCCCGTCACACCGGTCGATGTTGATGCGGCGACTACCGACGGTCCCGGTGCTCCCGGAGTCGATGCCACGGTCAGCCCCTTGAACGACAGCGGAGTTCCACCGAGCAGATCTCGCTCCGATGCGACCGATGGCGTGTCCCGCTCGGAGTCCTTCATGAGCACACTGCTGTCCTGTGTTTCGTCGTCCCCGTCCACCCTCATCCGCTCATCGTCCTCATCGTCCTCGGCCGCGTCATCTTCCTCCTGCTCCTCGTCGGGTTCCTGCTTGACCGATACACCTGCCCCACCGCTGCTTCCATCAAGCTCCCCCACAATCCGATCTACATTTCGCATCAGCTCGTTGTACTTCTCGTCGTACGTGACATTATGGATACCCTCCTCGAACAGGCCACCACAACCGAGTGGTGGGGCAGACTGTGGCCGTTCCTCATCCGCACCGAAAACCTCTCGAATCATCTCCTTACTTTGCATCGCCTTCTGCTCGGTTCGGGTGCGCGACTTCAGGATGGCCGTGTCAAATAGGGACTTTTTCTTCTTGCAGTTCTTCGCGAAGAGTGACTCCGACTCGGCACCGGGCGTTGGAAGAAGTTCGTACTCCTGCTTTGGCTTCACGGTGATCTCGTTGTTGTTGTTGTTGTTCACGCTAGCTTTGGCGCTCGCTCCCTTCGAGGAGCCTTTTTGCTTGCCCGTCCCCTGTGCAGCAGATGGGCCACCACCTCCTGGTCCCGCTTTTCCCTGGTGGAGCAATGCCGCGGCAAGACATCGCCGATGGAGCAGCTCGATGATGGAGCTGAACTTTTCGTTGCCATCGAGTTTCTTCTTGTTCCGTTGCTCCTGGAGTGGCTCCGGTTGTTCTTGTTTTACCTTCACGCTAGATGGTGCGGTCGGTGGTGGCTGTTGCTTGGCCGCAGCCTTCGTTTTAATCCGCTTCGGAGCCGGTGATGGTGGTGTCGATGCGTTCGGTCCTCCTGCTTCCTCCTTCTGGTTGAGCTTCTTAACGATCTCCGAGAACGTTTCCGAACCATCGCTGTGATGCGGGGAGTCCAGATCGGGCAGAGAGGTCGAGATCCGGTGCATATACAACCCTCCGCCGATGGTGATGAGCTCCGGTGGCACCTTCAGCGATCGCTTGTACTCGTACAGTTCCTTTTCCCAACCCGGATAGAAATGATCGGCCGGTTCGGTGGCCGTTCCACCGTCTTTCACCGAACCCTTACGCGATCCTCCTCGACCACCACCACCACCTGACGAACATGAGCCGGCCGATGCGGCACCGGAAGCAGCCGGTTGCTTCTTTTTAGCGGACGATTCCTCCCGTCCACTTTTCGTCGCCGTACTTTCCCGGCGTGAACGGGAACCTTTACCTACGACGGGGGTGCTGCTCCCTTTCGACGACCCTTTGCTACCTCCCGCCGTTCCCGTTTGTTCCGTCGAACCGTTTTTTGAACGGCGTTTTCGCAAACGTTCGGTAACATCGGTAGTTCCCGCCGCCGTCGCCGCCGCCGTCCCTTCGTCGTCGCTAGAGCTGCCCTGATCCGATTCGCCCGAGGAGCTGGGTACGTTTTTTGACGTCTGACGTGTGCGCTTCCGAGGAACGCCGGTCGCTTTTTCCGCCGCCACTGCTGTCGCCGGTGTCGTCGTCGTCGCCGCCGATCGATCCGAGTCCGATTCGGCCGGCTTTGAGCGCTTCCCCGCCGACGACGCCGGGGTTTCGCGGGAGTTTTTTGCCTGCTTCTGCTTGGTCGGGGTGCGTTCGTTCTCCAGCCGTGCCCGCCGGTTATGGACCGTGGCGGAGAGGTTCTCCACGATCTTGTCATTGCGCAGGACCTTTGAGTTGGTACGACGACGCTCCGCTTCCCGCTTGCTCTTCGAGCGGGTCATCGTTTCCCGATCTTCCGCCTCCGACGACGATGACGACGATGACGACGACGACGAAGATGAAGACGATGACGAGGACGATCCGGAGGATGAACCTTGCACCGCCGGTGTCTTCGAGCGGGACGTGGTGCGCGCTTTGGCCGGGGTCTTTTTGCTCGACGAACCATTCCCGTTGGACGCGTCCTCCGACTTCCGGGGCGTACCGTTGTCGTGGTTGTCATTTGATTTCTTTTTCCCCTTTCCGTCGCTGGTATTGGAGCTGTCCACCTTTACCTGTTGGCCGCCACTCTTCGTGCTACCACCGGACGTTCCTCCGTTTCCCGCACCACCACCACCACCACCGCCGCTTCCCTTTTTAGACGAATCTGCCCGATGACCCGATGCGTTCCGTTCGCCCTTGGCTGGTGGCGTACGCAACGCTTTCGATGTCTTGTCATCGTCCGAGCTGAGATCGCTGTTTTCGTTTGGATCCTGCTTCAGTGTGCTCGCCTGGCAACGTGTCATCGTAGCCTGTTGCTGCTGCTGTTGTTGCTGTTGCTGCTGTTGTTGAGCTCTCTTCGCTCCACCAAGCGAACCCTTCGGACGGCCCCGTTTACGACGGACCACTTCAGGTTCCACTTCGGGCTGCTCGCTCTCCGATGACGAGGCCGACGTTGAGCGACGCTCGAGGCGCTTCCTTTTCGCTGCATTACTACTATTGGCCAGTGAAGAGTGCAACAGGGGACGTTTGCCGCCTCCCGCCTTGATGGTTTCGTCCTCGTCGGCCGTCACATCGCCATCCCCATCGGAGGATTTCAGCACCGACGACGAAACGATGCTCGACCGGTGGCGCAGTTTACGAACCCGTGCCTTTGCTCGTTGGGCCGCGGCCGAAGCTAATCGGGCCGTGTCACTGTCCGTGCTGCTCGAGCGACCCAGCTTAGCCTCGTGCTTCTGCTCCAGCTCGAGCCGTTGCTTTTCGCGAATGTTACGCGCCAGTTTGTCCGTCAGCTTCTCCACGGTCGACAGCAGGAAGTTCCGGGTGTGACTATCGACGACCACGTGCTGCTGCCTCGGGTCCGGTTCATCCTCGTCTCTGTGTTGCTGCTGCTGTTGCTGGGACTGTTGGCGGAGCAGCAACAGTGGTTTATCTTCGTCGCTCGAACTAACACTTCGACTGCGATCGAGCCGATGTTGCTTCGGTGGTGAGCGGGCGGAATTCAGCACATCCTTCGGTACGGCGGAAAGATCCGCACTGGAACCTTCACCAACGGTCATAATCTCACCCGTTGCGTCCTGCCCAAGCCCAGGCCACCCCCGTCCACCGGCCGGCGTCGTTGACGATCGTTTCCGCCGTCCTCGTTTCTTTCCCGTCTGAAGCTGCTCCACAAACTCATTGCAAGCGCTTCCCCAGTCGAGTATATCCAGCAACGGTGTCGCTCCTTCACCATCGCCGAGCGCATTGGTTCCATCCACTTCCGTCTTACCACCACCAACGTCCTTTGCTGCGTCTCCCTCCCGCTTCGAGGGATCCTGAATGGCCGGTGGCAAAGGTAACGGTGTGTAACCCTTCAGTTCACCCTTCGTTCGAAACCGTGCCGACGACGAGGGAGCGTCGGGTGTGACGGGGGTAGTGGGCTGGTTGGAATGGGCCGGCGGTTCCTCCACCGGATCACCGGATGGGAGCTTGCGGAGCTGGCTGATGCGTTGCTTCTCGTACTCCTTCAGTTCCAGGCTGGTGCGTAACTTCGAAATCACCGCCTGGTCCGCGCCACGATGATGTTGTGGATGTTGCGTTGACGGTAATGGTACCGGTGGCGGTGGTCCTCCTCCTCCGTACGGTGAACTATGCGGTGGAGGAACGTAAGCAGAACGTGCTACTTCGATTCCGCCGCTCGCTGCAAGGGACTTCCCTTGTGGAGAAGGCAAACCCGGCTGCTGCTGCTGCAGATGATGAGGAGGAAGGTGTTGCTGATGTTGATGCTGGTACTCTTTGCCACCAGGTACACCACCCGGGCCGGTGTAGTGTATGTGCGATTGCATGTGCTGGACGCTGGTGGACTCCGGGGACGACTTGGGTGGCTCGCCGTAGCGAAACATCGGCTGTCCACTTTGATCCTTATGCTGCGGATAAGCTCCGAGGAGGTGCTGCGGATGTTCCGGATGCGGCTGATGGTGGTACTGTGGATGATACGCGTGACCGTACGGTAGGGAACTACCACCACGCAAGTGCGGTTGATGGTAAACCGGGGCTACAGGATCCTCCCGTGGTTTCGACGGTCCCACCGGTTGATGCGGATAGTAACGCATGTCAGGAGGATACTGCTGTTGATGTTGGTGATGCTGCTGTTGCTGCTGATGCTGTTGGTGGTGATAGTTGGTCGTTATGACGGAAGGATGGACAGCAGTTTCCGTGCGTTTACTACCGCCTCCAAGATGGGCTAGGTTTTCCCCCGCTCCATAAGGTTTAGATGGAATGGCCGCACCAGCATGGTAAAGCCCATCCTTTGGTGCACTTTGAGGATGCATCGGTGGGTAACCACCACCACTACCACCTTCATGCCCCGGCTGCTCACGTTCCTCGTACTTGCTCACCTTTGCAGGCGACGGAACATTTGGTGAACCGCCGGTTGCGACCTTCGATTGAGCAGCTTCGGCCGCGGCTGCAGCAGCGGCAGCAGCTGCTGCACGCTTTTTCGGTACCAAACTCTGCGGCAAACGGGTGGGAAACCTTCCGGATTGTAGGTCGGCGATGACGTCCGACGAAGGGGACGTTTTCTTTTTGAGCATGTTTTCGACAAACTTGCGATCTTCACTTCTTGCATCGTCGGCGCGGGTCGGAGGTGGTGCCACCGCTCCCTGCTGGCTAGCTGAAGCAGATGGTGGTGGTAGAGCTGGAGCACGGCCACCAGAAGGAGGTGCCTGACCAGTGATGATGCTACCAGCCACTGGTTTTCCACCACGCATGTAATCCATCGCTGGCTGATGTGGCGCATTCGACATACCAGGGTGCGTTGGGGCCGCTGCTGCTGCTGCTGGCGGATAGTAAACACTCTTGCTACTAGCCGAACCACTGCCAGATGCTGAACCAGGCTGTCCTGACGCGGATTGTTTTGGACTGGAGTACGGATCAGCCTGGGATTTGCCAGGAATGGATGAGTTTCCTGGAGGAACGGCTGGATCATATCCTGCCGGGGCTCCATGGGGTGGCGGGAGGGGTGAGTAGTGGTATGCCGGGGTTGCCAGAGGTCCTCCAACGGCCCGATAGTTCGCCGACATATACGCATCCGTCTTCTTGTCATACCCCGGAGGTATAGCGGGACTTATGACAGACACGTGGCGGGGAGGTGGAGCTGGTAATGGTTCCGAAGGCCTTCCTCCCGAAGCCACCGGAGGTGGTCCTCCACCGGGCGTCGAACCCCGGGAACTATGAGGACTCGGTGGAATATGTTTGTTAAAGTTCGGACTAAAGTCCACCTTTGGAACGACCTCTCGCGTGCGACTGTTGAGTTGGGTGGCCAATAGTGCAGCACTACCACTGCTGCTGGTGCTGCTACTGCTGCTACTACTGCTACTGATGCTGCTATTGCTCGCACTCACATTCCCATAATCATCGCATCCGGTCGAATCGGCCTTCGTTTTGACGGTTTTCACCGAAAGATCTAACGGAGATTCACGCTTCGCCGGAGCAATGATCACCGGTGTCACAGAACCTACACCCGCACCGTCAGCGTTCACACCACGTTCATCACCACCACCGGTGGCTCCTCCAGCCACCGCTCTTACAACTCCCTGGGAAGACGACGCTGGTAGCGCACCAACTCCTCCCGTTGGACGGGAGCTATGTTGCTGTCCAGATCCAGCAGTTTGAGCGCCCACTTTGGAAGCCGCTGGCGGGGCTGTCGCGATTACACGCACGGGAATGTTTTTGCTACCGACCGGTGGATGAATAACGGCCGACTCCGGCGCCACCACCGGAGGATGATGCGGGTAGTACGATGAGGGAGCGCTGGAAGGAACTAGTACTCCGTTGGCACCTGCTGGCACTGCGCCAGCCTGTGGTTGAGGTGGTTGTGCTGATGGTGGCGGTGGTTGTAATGGTTGCTGCTGTTGCTGCTGTCTTCCCGGTGGATAAGGAAGTGACTTCCCGTGATGCGAACTTTGGGAAGACGATCCTGGGTAGGGATGCGGTGCGGGCTGGTAATGCCGATCGTATGCCGCACTTATCACAGAATGTGGTGGTGGATTGCTGCCAGCCGATTGTATCGGTAGTCCGGCGTAAGGCGTCGGCATCGTGTAAGCGGACGACGAAGAAGGTTGATTGACGTGGTACGGAAGGCCAGCGGTTTGTGGTTGAACACCGCCCCGGGGATCATGCGAACCGTTTGCCGCAGGATCTTTCGGTGGTCCCGGGTGCATGTTGTACACTGACGGTGGACCTGCGGTCAGGTGATACAGAGACTCATTGGAGCCATGTCGGTGATGAAGCGGTTGTTGCTGCGATGGTCCACCTTGCTGCTGCTGACCCAAAGGCGAGGGATCCCTCGACGGTGGACCGCTGTACTTGCGATGATGCGGTGAAGGAACCGGCGAGGGAGTCGATGTCGGCGAAGGTGTCGCTTGCGAGTGATGATAGTAAGGGTTGTATGGATCGTACGCTCCATAGGCCGGTTTCGAAGGACCACCAACGGCACTGCTCGAAGCGGAAGACACCCCAGGACTTCCACCAGTTCGGGGAGCATTGCGTGAGGATTGCCTTCCGGGCGTTGTGGCCGCTTCCGCCGCCTGCTTTTCCTTCTCCTGATGCGCTTGGTACACTTCGGCGAACTTCTGCTCCATATTAAAGTCCAATCCTGCCTTGTAAATACCGGGTGTTTGCCCGCCCCCGGCAACCTTGGTGTAAGGATCACGCTCGGTTTCAGATCGTCGGTCGCCGTACGGTTGCGCTTGGGGGTACTTGCCCGCCGCCATCGGTTGCGTTGGGGAGGCGGCCGAACCGTACGCCGAACCCGACACAGGGCTCGGTGAGTTTTTGTACTGTCCACCGTGTTGCTGTTGCTGGTGATGGTGTTGGTGCGGGTAATAGTGATGATTTGGGCTTGGAATCGAACCGCCCGGTGGAGGAGGAGCCGGTGATGATACGGGACTAGTTCCATTATCATGCGGACTGCTGCGTGCTACAACACCGCCACCTCGCTGCTGTGAAAGATGAGGAGGAGGAGGAGGTGTTGGTCCAGCACCTGGCCAGTTCGGTGGTGGAGGATGCATTAAACCTGGCCCTGGAGCAGCTTGTGGATGAACCGGTCCACGCTGATGGTGCGTCATTGGATGATAGTAGGCTTCGTAAGGCGATCGGCGATCATTTGCAGGAGTAGGAGGAGGAGGATGAGGACCTTGAGGAGTAGGAGGTCCTTGTAGTGGTCCCGAAGCTCTACCAATTCCGCTGCCGCTTCCCGCCGATGGTCTCTTGTGTTGTCTATAGTCCCGGTAGAGAATCTCCTGCGAGTTCTGAAGCATCTGCGCTTCGCGTCGTTCGGCCGAAGGAGACCTGGCTGCCGCCGGACGTGTTTGTTGCTGTTGTTGTGGACGTACAGCTGCAGGTCCGATGTGATTCGGGTAGGAGGGTTGCTTCACCGTGATAATGGTACCTTCCTGTAGCAGTTGCTGCTCCTTGTTGTGATCCAATCGGAACTCGGGATCCTTCACCTTCGGCAAACCGGGATGGTGATAGTGTGGTTGTGGTGGTGGCACTTGTTTGTTGGAGCTACTGCCACCTACCGGAACCGGGACAGTACCGGTCGGTAGTGCGGCCTGTTCGGGATAGTACGTGCGCACGTTGTTCACTATGATACGCTCCGTGGATGGAGGAAGAGGATGCGAAGGTTTGCCACCATAAGGAGGGTAGGGTTGTGCACCGTAACTTCCCGGGTGTGGCGATGCGGACGACGACGAAGGTGCCGGAGAGGGATCCCTGGGCGCCGGCGAGGAAGAAGACGATGACGATGATGGTCCACCGGTCACACTTCCGTTGGACGAAACCGGTGGTCGAGTGCTTCCCTGAGGTTGCGTGAAGTGTGTGCTACTGAATTCCGGTGGGTTCCATGTCTTGGGAACACCACCCGATGCCGGCTGTGGTCTTCCAGATTTTTTGTGTATCACATGCGCCTGTGGTTCCAAATCCATAGCGTTATCCAACGGTTGACCACGATGGTGTTGGTGGTGGTACGAACTCTCGACAGCGACAGACTCTACCCTTCCACTACCCGCGTGGGTCGTGGTGTCCACTACAACGCTTCTCTTCGACCCCTCACTGTGTGGATCCGCCGCGTTGGTTGTACCAGCGCCATTGGAGGGAGGTGGATTCTTCAACTGTAGGTCGGCAATATAGTTCCGCTCCTTAATGAGCTTGCTGAAGGTTTCCTGCGAAACGTACGGTAACGCTCCTCCTGAAGACACTTGAGACCTAGCGGGCGGCGGAGGCAGACTGCTCCCCAACGGTTGTTGCTGCCCCGGAGATCCCGGATATCCAGCAGGCCCGGGCTGTCCAGAGGCAAAACCTTTCGAAAAGTCCGGGTTGGATATTTTCAGTTCACTTGTTGTACGCACACCCGCATTACTTGCGGAGTTTGTGGTCACCGTCGTCGAGGCGACCGCCATCGAGGCCGCCCCGGAAATCGGTGGAGAAGATTGACTAACAACGGCACCGGCCATTGAGGAGGAAGATGTTGCGGTTGCCGTACTCGAGACCACTCCCAAGCGGCTAAAGTCGGGCGTTTTCATGTGAAGTTGGGTGAGACTCTTCGCTGGACTACTGCTCGAGGAGGACGCTGCCGATGTCGATGTGGCGCCGCCGTTGTTGCCTGGTGGCGATGAGGAAAACTTGGACTGCTTGGAAAAGTCCGGAATACTGGCGTAGTACTGTGGTTTGCGTGCCTTTACGGGCAAATGTTCGCTGCTCGCTACCGGTTCCCTTCTATAGCCCTCGTGCGACGTTGATTGTTCGACGACGGAGTTCTGAGGTTCGTTGTTCTGAGTTGTGGCAGCAGGCGCCCGACCAGACGGCTCTTCCCGAAAGTCCAGTGCGCTGTTGCTGCCGTGCCACGGTCCTCGTGCATCTTCCAGCTCTCCCGAAACACTGCTTACCGTTTCGCTCGAATGACGTACCCTCGTCGCTGGCGGACGTTGATGATCCGCTCCAACCTCCCGAGTGCTGCTCGCCAGTTCCTTCACCGAAACGGTTTCCACGTTTCCATTGACCAATGGCGTCACCGCCGGCGGAGCCACCAGCGCAGGAGGAGTCGTTTTGTTTTCCTCCACCAAACGCAACCCGGCCGCATTTTTCGCCTTGCTGAGGGAAGAAGTTGTGGCCAGCGTTGCCTCACCGTTGGCCCCTTCACAGCCGGCACCGGAGATGATGAGACTGCTCTTGGCTAACCGTTTCCCACCATCCTGAAGACCCTTGAGAAGCGACAGTTTGATCACACGATCAAGCAGATGGCCACCGTCCACCTTCAGCTCGACCTCATCGTTTGCCACCTCGGTGAATTGGAGCGGATTGCGTGCGGTCGGTTGCCCGGAGGGTGACTGATAGTCGGTTACTCGCACACCGGTTGAGTTGTTGCTACTGTTAACGATCCCACCGACTGCTTTCGTATCCGCACCGGAAACATTTCCCTCATCCTTCGCAGGCTCGGCCAATGCGCTCGGAGTTGATTTGTTCGCGTCGTTTGCACTTTTCGATGTTGTACTACTCTCGATCGAAGCTCTGCTACTGTCCACGTTGTCTGCCGGGCTCGAGCGTGGCTCCTCCCGGACCGAGGAAGAAGGCCCCGGATCCGGTTCCGGTGGAACGGTGCTGGATTCGCGACTTTCTGACGGCTGAGTATCCTGCTGCAGTTTCTCGTTGAGCGTGTGAGTATTTTCGTTGTACTGCTCCCAACTGATGAGTCCTCTTCGTTCGCTTGCTGCCGGAGATTATCCTCAACACAATCACCGCCACTTAGTCGATCGACAGATTCAGAAACAGACGTTCTTCCTTCCGTTGTTTCTGGTTTCTCTTCACTCTCCACCGTCTTCATAATTTCACTCGATGTCGAAGGTTCCGGATCATGTTTTCCATTCACTTCCTTCTGATCCGGAGCTCCTTCACTCAGTTCTTCCGCTCCGTCGACAGCTGGTTTGTCCTCTATCACAGCCGCTGTATTAACCGCTGTCGCCTCCACGGTCGGTGTTGATGAGCCAATGTTCGGTTGCTCCCCACCAGGTAGATCCGCATTCGCATCCCGACCCGACCCGTCTCGGTCTTGGTGAGATTCTTCAGGCTCACAACTCCCACTGCTGCTACAGCCGGTGCTAATACTATTTACATTATCACTAACATCGCTGCCACCTCTAGGGGGACTCCTACCACTGCTACTGTCCACTGCACACACCGCTGACCCCGCGTCGACAAGCGGCTCCTCCACAGGGTCGTTCTCTTCAGTCCTTTTCTCCGGCGACGCTGTTGATGATTCCACCTCGGGAGGAGGAGTCGGGGCAGCAGGTGGAGGAGGCGGTGGTCCACTTGGTGGCACTTCACTGTCGTTGGAAGAGGACGTTGGGACGGATTCAGAAGACGTCTCGCAGCTGGAGCCCGCAGGTTCCTTTGCATTCACCTGCGAACAGGGGTCTGTCGAGGCGGGTGATTCAAGGTTCGGCTCGTCCTGCTTCGCCTCACCATCGTTAGGCAGGTCGGAAGAGGTCGTTTCCATTGCCTCCGATTGACCCTGATCGATCACACCACCAACGCTCTCCTTCTCCGTCGGTTTCTCCGTCTCTTGCGTAGTTGTTGTTATTTCCGGTGTCGACTGCCCGCTGCTGCCCGGAAGTGGATCGACATCCTCCGCAGGTCGCTCTGGTTTCACCGACTCGGTGGGCTCTTTTGCCGACTCATTCGACTCCTTCTGCTCGGCAGCAACCGCTGAATCTGCGGGATTCGCTATCGTTGGTTCGTTAGGAGTAGGTTCCTCTTCCGGCACGGGACTGCCGGTGGTTGTGGTGGTTGTGCACTGCTGAGTAGGTGGCGGTACCGAAGGTGACGCCGGAGTCGTGAGTTGAGTAGAATTGACCTCCTCTTGAGTCGACGTCCCATCGCCGGATGGAGTTTCTGTCACCGCAGCGGACTCGGCTTGTACGGCTGAAGCTGGTGATGGTTCCATCGTTCATTGGTTTATAACTAAAATGGGAATGAAAAGAAAAAACAATTAATTCATAAGAACCGGGGCTTTTGATGCAGATTCATGAAAGTTAATGGTTCTTTTCACAATAGAATTTCACCAAAGCTCAAAGATTTTGATCTCCAAAGAGTTGAGAATCAATTCGAATGAATTTTGGATGACAGATTTGCGAGACAAAATTACATTCCGTTAAATTTTCAAATGCAAATCATAAAGTTCCCCCGTTAAACATAGAACAAAAGTATAAAAGCACGATAAACGGTCGAGAGAAAGTAGAAATAGAATATTTGTACTGGGATTCGCCAAACTAATTGATGAAATTGTGCAACTGATCTCAACTACATCCCACCTGGCTCCAGCAAAGCACCACCACAGTGTTCAACTTAAAGCTTATTAAAGAAGCACAATTAAATTAGACACGCTCCCATTTGAGCTACGACCATTAATGCAATTTCGATCAACCAAAAGGACCGTGAAAATGTAGGTTATGCAACTACCGGAGTTGATTCCATATGGTCGTTTATAAACATTGTCCTTGTCTTCCCTCCCATAACACCATATCATGATCATCATCATAATGTTTTGCACAGGTGTGCGTGTGTGTGTGTGTGTGATATGCTCCTAGCCACCTTTAGTGTTAGAGCTAAAGGCAGACGAGCAAATTGAATCATTTGCCGCTGATTTCATCTTTCCCTCGTGCCGACTGCTGACCTCTAACCTTTTGCCCCCTCCCCTTGTCTTCCTGCTTGGCCAATGGTCAACGAGGTTCTGCCTAACTCTAACCGGGTTTAAACTGACTCTGGACTGTGGAACCTTCCTCAACAAAACTACCCACACACAACGGCACCGACTCACATCGAGGTCAGTATCTATGCGATTTTCCGAAGGCCGAAGAAGGGCGGACGGGGGACGGGGGAGCATAAAACGTTCCTCAACCCGGTCGGTAGATAATTTTTCAATCCATAAAAACCGCCTCGAAGCGTGCAGTAATAATCTCGAGCTCTTCACTTTCCTTCCTTGCTCAACTTGTTTGCCTCCGTACATTCCCAACGTGATTGATGGCGGAGGAGAAAGTGTCGAAGGACTCTGGGGATGATTACTGGGTGTTTCTTTTCTTTTTTTAATCTATAAACATTGTTATTGGAGAAGGCGCACAAGCAAAACCTGTGAAAAAACCCGATCCAGTCTACCCAAGGTGTGTTCATTCAGTTGCTTGCAGTTATGCTACCGATCATCGTCAAGGTATGTTGGTGCTGGCAACCCTAGCCCCCGTCACATTAGCTCTGCTTCCCTTTGCACATCAACAACAACAACAACAATGGCCTCCTTTCAATGTGTTCGCTGCATTAAAACATATTTTCTCACTGTTTTCTCGAACGCCACACACGCACGAGAATGATTGAAGGAAATCGTTGCCGAGGGGG
>KE525352.1:3965673-3987513 GCA_000441895.2 Anopheles sinensis | reverse complement strand
GCAAGGAAGCCAAGCAACATATCTTTCCTCCACATCCCAAGTGGTGTTTCGAGGAACGAAGCAGGGTTGAAATTTTCTTATCATAAAAGCTTTCTTAGTAGAAAAATCTGTAAAACCAGAAAATCTCAATACAGTTTCAACGTCCACTTTGGGAAATCATAACCCTCTGTTCTCTATCAGTTAAAAGCTTTCCATCATCCTCCTCCTCCAGAGGGTAAGTCAGCATCGGAGCCGGACACACCTGTTGCGAAGCCTACACCATGCCATTCCCGTTCCCCCTCTCCCACGAATGCATTCCACTGTAAAGGTCTCGCTCGAACTATTGCTGGTTCCGTTTTTTTCTGTTTTTCATTATATTTATATTTATGTTTTCTCTCAGTACATAGTTCCACCCAACATGCGGGCTGGCTTTGGTCGCGGTTGGATCGGCGGTGTATAGTGTTCCGGATCGCGCAAAACAAACGGTACTTTTCGTCAGCACGTTACAGTTTCCCGAAGCCGCGCAACAACGAGAAAGAAAACGAGACAAACCCCGACCGGGAGACGGGGTGGGGAGGGGGGCCAAGGAGGAGGCTGGTAAGTAAACTCAGCGGTGAAGAAAGAACGGTTGTTTTTTCCTTTACTTTCTCACCCTGCGCGACTCGCGTTGTCCGTGACTGGCGTTGGACTTTTCGTTGAGTTCGACTTCGGTCCAAGAGAAGTTGCCGTTTTTCTTTTTTATTTGCCTCTACTTGGTAGTGCGAAGGACGGACTCCAAAAAGGTCGGTAGTTTCGAGGTATGGGTGTTCTCCTTTGTTATGCAGCCACTGTTCGTGCACTGTTTGGGGCTGTTTTTCATTTCCATCCAAAGCTAATCCTCCGCTTATGCTTTCATAAGCGCGTGAAGGATCAAACATGCCAAACATGATTTAAGAACTCCGTGAATAAAATCCCCCAACATCGACAAGTGCTGCCATCTGGCGGAAACTAACTGTATTACCCACCCTCCCATCCCCCTTCCCTGCACCTTGTTTGATTGTTTTTTAAAGTTTCCTTTGCTTCTGTGGTTTGTTTGCTCGCCTCTTTCTTCCTCTCTCTCTCTTTTCCTCACTCGCGCGGTGAATGTGATTCATTCGAAATTCAACACGTGGTCATGGCCTTCGCGGATCGTGACAGCGATAATCTTTCGCCCCACAACCAACACCACCACCAACAGCAGCAGCATCAGCATGGGAACTGTACTGCGTTGGAAAGTCGTCGTCGTCCCCCCTCCAGGAGGTGAAACGCAGAAGGGAGGAAAAAGTTAAAACAAACATAACAGTTAACTTTTGTTTTCTGGTCGCGGTGAAGGAAGCAGCAAAAGGTACAATTTTTCGCGGCCGCTTCCACCATTTTACGGCCTCCAATTTTGTAGTTGTCAAACGAGATGGTGATGTGGTGAAGTTATGGGTTTTTAGTATGTTCCCTTTTCACTGGGAGGTTGTTGTGTTTTTTTTTCCCCTAACGCAATTACGTTGATGTATGCAAGTGTGCTAAATCCGTACGAGATTTGAATAATTAACGGACTAATTTTATGCACCGACCAAGCATCCCATTACGAAACGGAAAGTTGGCTTCAGAGTCATCCTCCCATCCGTTTGCTGGACAAAATTATATATAACAACTTAAAAACATACGAAACGAGACAACTACAAACACCATTCAATGAACGAAAAATGAAAATTAATTTAAGATCAAAAGAACATGACACAGCGAAAAAAAAAGTGAACAAACGAGATCATAAAAAATGCTTTATAAAGATGCAAAAGATACATATTTCGAGAAGAGAATGAAGAGGAAAACGGAAAACAAGGACATAAGGATGGAAAGATAGGCTGAAAGAGGCCCACGGAGTAAGGAGGTCGTAAAAGACCGCCGGTAAAAACCAGAACGGAACAGATGTTTCCAAAAACAACGCGACTCGACGGGAAAGGGAAGATAACATTTTCTACATTCACGATTGGTAGGCTCTTCCTCCTCTCGCATTCGAGGTCCTTTTTACTAGAGCCTTATTGCTCTTTATGCGTTCCATTTTTTTCTAAGCTTCTTCTAAACGAACATGTTGTTCACTCCGGATTTGGCTGCTTTTTAAACCCTCCACCAGCTCCGCTGTACTTTTATGATTTGTTTGGACGGTGTTGCGTGGCTGATTGTATGCTAATGCGATTGCCGGCATAATGATCCGCTTCCCCACTCCCCTTTTGAGGAGCCAACCCTTGTTGTGATACCTTCGGGAACAGCTGCCAACCATTTGGCCTCCCAAAGGATGGCCCTCTTCCAAATGGAATGGAGAAGGATGTGAAGGAATGCAGCGATCATCAAACGAATCTGGCTCGTTCAACGCCCACCCACAGAAAGAGAGAGGGAGAGTGAGATATAGAGAGAAACGGAGAATGATGTTGCCGAAGTAATTCCACCAAATCGATCCGCCACCGTACCTTGCTTGAGGTTGATGATGTGGAGGAGTTCATTTTATTTCTTTCCATTGAAGGTTTCCGAAAGTATGCCAACATTGAATCATCATTGGACCTCTGCGGCTCTTCGGCAATTGAAATTCTTTCGGAACGCCTAAGGATAACTCCTACACACGAAAGAATTAGACAAAATGAGGCTTTCCATTAGATTGAGTACAGGAATCAAAGCTGACGTTTGATGTTTGAAGGCAATAAAGTCCCAGAGTGTTGCGGATTTGATTTTCGCTTTCAATCCCTCATACCGAAACCTTAACTACCAAGAGAGCACGACTACATCATTTCTATTGTTATAATATCTGAAGTAAAATCCCTTGCAAAAATGTCTTAGTAGAAGAAATTTGGATATAATCACGAAGTGCATGAATCATGCAACCTACGTTTGAGGGAAGCCGATCAAGAGGAAGAATTGGTTTATGTTTCTTGTTCTTGAAATTCCTATGACTCAGCGCGCAGTTGCGACGGAACCTTCCTGATTTATTATCCTACTACACACCGGAGTCGTTGTAGCATAAAACCCACAAATAGAACACCTACAAGGATTTCGGTTTTACTTTTCTTCGGTTGGAAAACACACTTTGTTTGAAAAACAACAAGCGATTCCTCCGTTCCAAAAAAATCGATGCATCGCGCTCACGAAAGTAGGTCAGCAACAGCTGACGTACACACACGTTTGTTGATAGAGCTGCTTCCTCGCCAGCCCAAGCCACAGGGAGAGACCGTGAAACCGGCGCGATTCGGTGCTGGAAGCACTCTTGACGAAGATCACCCACAAATAAGAACAACTCGAAGACAGGAACGCGAATGGCAAGTAGTCGTTGTTCGCCCCCTCGCTATCAACCGATTGCTAATTCAAACGCTGCGAAGAGTGTTTTAGAACAACGGAATCGCAAAGCCGGCAACAAGCGGTCGCGATAAGAGGAGCGCCGGTCAACCGAGGAGCACTTTTGATAGCGTTGGAAGCAAAGATAAAGCGATGTTGGAGTTGGAGAATGCCTTACCTCTCGTGCGGCAAGAAGAAAGTCTCAGAAATAAGGCTTACCATGAAGGGAGCTATTTTAAGGCACCAACTGTGATTAGCGCTTTTTTAACACAACACATTATATTCAGCTTACATCGCACGTTAGAAACATCTAATGGAGGAAAACCGGGTTTCCACTGGCACGAAAGGCACGTGTGGATATCCTCCAAAATCTAATGAAGGAAAACTTTTTCCTGAGGCACGAGAGGCACGTGGATATCCACACATTTCGTCGGCTGCGGATCGAGTTCGTCCGGAAGTTTGGAAGCTGCTGGTTCAAAAACGTGTTTCCATGAAGAACTTTCCAGCAGAGTAGGGAACTCGTTGCCACACATCTAGGACTTCTTTTTCCCCCCGCAGAACAAAATAAAAAAGCAACAGAGTTAGACTGGAGGAGGTTGTAAAACCATAAAAGAACGGAGTTAGAAATTCAGGCAGTTCAGCAAGAGTTCGGAGTTTTAAGTCTGAAGGATTTGATCTCACGAGGCAAGGTATCGATTCCACTCCGAAGGCGCATTATGTCTATCCATTCAGACGACGTAAACGGTTCTTCTCGAGCACCATCATTTCTCGTCCGCTGCAATTCGCGAAACCAACAGCACGTGGAGAACGCTCCAAGTCAAATTCTAATGACCTTGACCCTCCTATCCACGTTCCATTTCGTTCTCTCGCTCTCTATCGCTCCCGCTCTTGGTTGGGACTGAAGTTGGAGTTTTATTCCAACCAAGAGCCGGCTGTCATTTTCAATCCTCTGCGCTTGTCCAGGGCTCGAGGTACTGGAAGTGAGTTGAGAGCAGCACCAGACAGACAGACAAACATAAACACGCCAGCGCCAGGCGTCGTCAGAACTTGGCGAAAAGGAGAAAAAACACCCCGGGCCGGACATAAAGGCATAAAGACAGCCAGACATCGCAGACTTCGCAGCTCCCGGTGGTTGTCTCTTGGCGTTGCACGAATGCCGCCACACAAATCCCTCGAAGACGTGAAGGAGATTTCCTTCGGTAATTACACGGAACGCGAATTTCTAGTCTCTGCCCTCCCGCGCTCCAATGTCTTCAAAGACGTATCCTTCGAGTTCAGGGGAGGGCATTACCATGTTTTCCATCATGCGCTGATAACATCGGGCCGCCATTTACGATTCAAATCGGGAACATTTGGCGCTGGTTCCGCAACGAAACGCTCTTTCTTGGGTTCTCTCGGGCGGGGGTTTCTAAGATCTAGATTGTCCCCAGCGGCTTTAGATGAGGGAGCTGCTGCCACCGCGACCACAAGAAACTCCAAGACAAGCGATTACCACACGCTGGTGTGGTCTATTTTCGTGGAAGAACGCAGTTGGACTGGCATTTTAATTACTTTTAAATCGTGTGTGGCGATGGATGGAAACGCCATGAACAGCGCCAACACGACAATATCTTGCCACATTTTTGTATTATCGATGTTATCCATATATCCGAGTTTTCTATAAGGACTTAGTTGTATCAATGCCACCAGAAAAAAGATCTTTTTAAGGCTTTAATCGTCCCGAATTGTGCAAATGACAGATGGTGCAAATTTTCTCACCTTCAGCCTTTCTGGTTGAGGCAGAAAAGAAGAAACATGAATAAATCGCACCCCAAACTGAACCCCGCAAACGATCCGCGAGCGCACAGCAGGAGGTCGTCGACCGTTTGTCTCTCGACTCGCGTCGCGACTCGGTGTTGGTGTCGTCCTCGTGATCTTCTCCTCGGCGAAGAATTTCGACCGACGGAAAGATGCAACCAGAGCGCGCCCGAAGTCCAACATCTTCCGTGAAGATTCCGTGCTCTGTTCCCCCGTGATCGGTTTGTCCCCTAAAGTAGTTGAGGAGCTGCACAAACTCAGCCATACGGGAAACACAATCTTTCGTGGCCCGTTAGAGACAAACAAAAAGGGTGACACATGACTGTCCTCATCTCATGAGAAGACGGCGAACCGAAAGTTCAGCAGGGCACATCTCGCGAATTGCACATTTTAAGTCGCGAGAAGAGCGTCGTATGTTTTTTTGCGGAGATGCATCGGCCTCTTTGGTTCGGTAGGATATGCGGTTCTGTTTTTCCTTCCCACCGCCTGTTCGGGCACATGTGTGTTGACGCAATTCCCGAAAATCCTACACATTGAAGAAAACTGTAGCAAACGCCCGAGACGCGTCTCTCTTTCTCTGACGTCTCGTTGCACGCCGTGGCCGTGATGATAAACATAGACACTGTGGCACACACTAACACACACACGGTCAGGGGGGTTTGAGGAATGCGGCGACAAATCGTCCAAGACGACGTCGAAGACAACCAAGACGACGACGACTGAGTCCCGTCTGACGGTTTGCGGATCGAACGGATTCGGTTTTGTTGCTCGGTTTGATTACTCAATTTTTTGAAGTTCATCCACAAACACGATGGCTGCTTTCTAGCCCCCTACCGTTCTCCTCCGTCTCCTGCAATCCTCCCCCTTCGTGCAATGCTATTTTTATGCACGCCACTCGATCGGGAAGCATCTTCAATCCTAACCCTGCAAGATTATTTAACCTAGGGAATGTTAATTTCCCACACAAGCTGTCACGGAGAAGGTTGTTTTATGGAAATTAGTATTGAAACCAATTGTTGGTCCAAATTTAAACCATTTTTCCATAAAATAAATTTCTTCAAAGAGAATAGAAATCTAATGGAAAAACAGTTCGATTGGTAAGAAAACCCTTTGCTTTGACTTCGCATTGGGATTGTGATTTTACGCTTTTTACTCGCAACACAAGCGCAATTCAAGGTGGGTAAACAACTCGAGAACAACTCTTGGGCGTCACCTTGTCACCTCAGCTTCTTGTTCGTCCGTTCTATCGCTTTTATAAGGCAGTTTTTTTCCCCCTGCCATCATATCGGAGACCGAAAGCAGAACCAGAACCAACCTTGACATCGCGGCGACGCAAACATTGCGTACTTTACCACGAATTACAAGCATCCATCCCATCCACTTCGGCTCCCTACACTTCCCAGCGCCTCTTCCAAAGGCAAACAACAACTCGGCGAACCCGTTTTCAAACGGACCGTTGTTCCTCCCATCGCGATGCCTTCGAGTGAGTTCCTTCTGTTATCGCTCTTCACATTTGGCAGCGCAACAGTAGGCAACGCTTAACGCCGCTTCCACTTATAGGGTGCCCCTGGTGGTCAATGATTATCACCCTGCGGGGACTTTGACTACCCCACCCAGCAGCACCTCCTTCTGGCCCCGAGGATCTTCCACTCGTGAGATTTGAAATGTAAACAAATGACAATGGTCGTTACGCTTCGGCCGTGCTTCCCCAAAACATGTTCCGCTTGGGCCCAAGAGCAGCTCGCGAAGTGCCCGTAATCTTATCACGTAAAGCCGATACGATGATGATGTGCGCGTGTGTGTGTAATTGCACCTCTCACCCTCGTGGGCCGGTGCTATGTTCAGCGAACGCCAACTTCGAACGACGTGCAAACGGTGGCCGGCAATGGTTGAATAGTTCGTGCCCATTTTTCTCACACATCGTTCGACATGCGGAAGTGGAAAAACTTCACTCATCCCGAAAACAATTGAACGACAGATAAGCGATTTCTGTAAACTTAATCAAACAACTGTGCAATTCAAACTTTTTTG
The DNA here is from genome assembly GCA_000441895.2 of Anopheles sinensis. Lineage (NCBI taxonomy): Eukaryota > Metazoa > Arthropoda > Insecta > Diptera > Culicidae > Anopheles > Anopheles sinensis. The sequence goes on along the minus strand of KE525352.1, from coordinate 3,980,373 downwards.
TAACGGAAATTTATTCGCCAACATAAACTGATTACAATTCCACAAAAAAACATGTTGCAAAAGTGTATGCGCTAATATTTCGTGATTTCGATTTCGCTGGAACTTTACTTGTGACGTATCCTACGAGGGAGAACGAAAAAAGACCGATTGCTCTACAAACACGTGCTGATAAAATTTAAATTCTTGGAACAGCAAAATTTATTGTGACGAGTTTTTCGAATACTTTTTGCCAAGTTCCAGATGGATGTTTGGTTTTGTGAATCAATGGCGCCTAACAAACTTTTCCTTGCCAAGACAATCTCTCTCTCTCTCCCGGCAGCAATTCGACTGAAATTCTCGCAATCCATCGCTCGAAGCAGCCCATTAATCTTCATTTGCACTGCCATCAAATAATAAACGGAACACCGGCACGTTTTTCTCACAGTGCATCATGCTATCCGTCTCGCGGCTCCGTCTGACGGTCGTCGGGCCGGAAGGGGTTTGGATGGGAAAAATTGGGTTGTTTGGCCACCGTCGGTCTTTCCAGCGAGTCGCTCCCCGAACCCCGAAGGAACATTACAAAGTCGCCCAAAAATGGCAAACCAATGGTAAGCTACCGAATGAAAATAAAATAACTTTACACATCCGCTTCTACGAACCGCTTTATCAAAAGTTTTTCCTAAACGGTGTAGGAAAACTCGACACATATTGGCCCGGTACACGAGACAGCATACACTCAGGAGATACGTAAAATGTCCCTCCCCCCGAACAAATCCAAACGTGAACGAGATGAAAATGGGCGGAAAATGTCTGGCCCAGTTTTCACATTCGCTTGAAAAACATATTCGTCCCACGCAGAAACCGACCGACGTACAATCTGTCTATATTAACCCACACGTGAACACTAAAGGCAGCCAGAATATTGTGCCTACAGGCTGTATACAGATCGCCCACAGGAGCGTTCAGATTCAGGCGAGTGGGTGTTTTGAGTGAAGATATTTAAAGAGAGCGCAATATCATCATCTTTTCGCCACCATCAATCAGGAATTTTGAATTTTGAATCTCCAAAAGAGGATAAAATAATGTTTAACTATTACTACTTCTGCTTGGTCCCGGAAGTTAAAGCGAACATATCGAAATGTCTCGACCATCATGTTCGAATCCCAGTTGAGACAAGACTGTAATCTTTTGCTTTAGTAAACTCTTTTTCAAATAATACTTTAGCCTCAGAATTGCATCTTATGATGGTTTTAGTGCACGCTTTTTGAATCCATTCTGTGATTGTGTTGTTATTGTGCCAGCAAAGAAGAGTACAATATTTCTTATCGGTGAAGAAACGTAGTCGTATCTGATAAGAGAAAACACACAACAAAGTTTACTGTTTCTTTTCCGGAAAAATGTACTGTAAACTCTCCCATTTCGAAGTATTTCACCCGACAAGCAACCGTTTGTTAAATTGTCCTTAAGCGAGGATGTATTACATCACAAAAGACTAAAAGCTCGTCTCAGTGTATTACCACATTGTTTTATTAGAACTCCAAAATATTTATTTCTCGCTTTTACGAACTGCATGATATGCAACTGCCTATGCCAGTTTCCTGCAAACACGAGCCTCCGAGAGTTTGTTTTGCCTGTTTACGATGAGTGGCGTGTTCCGCACGGAAAAATCAATACCGCAACCGAATATTTTGCACTTGACCTACGGAAAGGAAGCAACGTAAGATGGCCTCGTGCTTTGTGTGTTTGCGCAAAGTAAGGTTCAAAGGGTCTCAAGGCTGCTGCCGGGGAAGGAGCGAAAGAGGCGGAAAAAAGGCGGTACACCAAAACGGGAAACCCCCCGCCATCAAACGAGAGAACGTGACTAGACAACCTTGTGGCCAACCAAGCCGAGCCTCTACTCTGTGCCCGCCTTCTTCTTTGCAATTTTCCCGACGATTTTCCACCGGAAGGAACGTTACGGCGTGTGTAAACGATTATACACTAATCCACAAGCTCCAGCGCAGCAGATATGGTTTCTTCGATAGGATTTTCCTTCTCTGGTTTTTCTCGTCGAAGGTAAATGACTCTATCAGAACACTGGGTCTTAACTTTCCGGCCGTCCGTACAAAACTCCCATTTTAAAGAGTTCTTTTCCAACCCCCGAGGGGAAGTTTTACAACATTGTTCCGATCCGGAGCGCGAAATGATGAATATTCCTCGAACACATCGATTGACATGGAAAATGTTTGCTTTCCTCTTGCCCGGTTCGCAACCCGGAAGAGCCGTAGGAAAACCAATCCATCCCCCGTTCGCCGATTTCAACGAGCTCCACTACAAGCAACTAGGAAAAAAAAGAACCAAACTCCAATTTATGCACGATTTGCATGACTAACCTCGACGGGTTGTGCATTTGGGGAGGGCGGGGCGTTGGGAGGCACGTTGGGGCGTTGTTTAGTTTAGCCGAGAAACACAAGGTGAATAGCACACCCTGATTCCCCCCATCTGACTCTCCTTGAACTAGGCTCCCCTCCGTGGCCTTCCCTCCCTCTGTTTGTCTCTGTGTGTGTGTATGTGTGCTCCATATTTATCCGTACGTATCCATCCATACGTGAACAGCCGTTCAATCCCCCAAAGCCTCCCTCCCTTGAGGCGAGCTCACTGACCTTTCCCTTGCGTGGTTGATTTTTCTTGGCTCCCGTTCCCCTCCTCCGCGTTTTTCGACTCAAGTTTTCCGCTCCTCTCGCCCCTTAGATCACCAACGGGCCGAGGTTTCGTGTTTTCTTATCCTCGCTTCATCGTGTCGTTATTAAACCGTACACTGAAATATTACCGCCCGTACAGAGCGTGTTTCGAGACGAATAGAATCGCGGCAGGTTCTTAATCATATTTGCCAAACGGTTTGGCGGTTCGAAGTGATCATTTTTCTTCGTATAAATTGCTTTCCATACACATTGAAGCTCAATATAACGATTTAAATCGAAAGATATGCAATATTATTGTTCATATTTATAGTGTTTTGGGTCCAATCCTTAAATCAACTGTTACTATTGAGAGCATCATTCCTCTGATTACTGACAGCGTAATTTACCAAAGCAGTATTTAAATATTTTTTTTATATTGTTTTATTAAAACTTCATAATTGCACCTGATTTGGGAAGATATTTGCAATATTCAATATTATTACGAAGCATTTTTAGGTGGCATAAATTGGATTAGTTTCTAGTTTAGTTCCTTTAAAAAGCTGAAGAGATGCATACATTCTTCACATTTTTGTACTTCAAAGACAAACAACTCCTTCAGATCGAATGATGCAAATAATAAGCAACGTTCGGTTCTAATTTCCTTCGCCTACTGCGCCTCACGCCAGGAAAGAAGGTCGATCGTAATATATAAATACACACAACGACGACGACGGCGACGAGGAGCGCTCCATCAACGGATTCCGGAGATGCTTGCTTTGCTGCGTTGCGTTTCGTTTCGTTTGTTGTTGTTTGTTATCTGCACTTTCCGGCGATGGCGTTGGAGGTGTGTGCACTTTTCCCCCCGGGCCTCTTATGCAGAACTGGCAGATTGTGCATCGCACGGCGAGTAGTCGGTCGTAGTCGACGCGAACTATTTTTAAAATTATGGAACAACACCCGTTCCTCTTACTCCCCCCGCCGGATTCGCGTCCCTTCCCGCTGGCAGGCGCCCCTATAAATAGTGATTCACTACAAAGCTTGATCGCAAACAAACACAAAAAACCCTCACATCCCACCCCATTCCCTATTCCAACTCGGGCTACCATTAGTCTTGCATCATTGGCTCGATCGAACCGGGGAGGGAAAGGGCTGCCGCCCATTACTGTAGCATCTAAAATAGGTTCATTTAAAGATCATTTTAAATGTGTTTGTTTTCCTTTGGCCCTTGCTTGCCTTGGTTTGTTTTCCATCGTTGCAAGTGTGGATATTTTCGGTGCTGAATTTTCCAACCATTTTTATTCCAGCTTTACCTGCAATGACAAGAGACGAAAAAAACATATTAGTGACAAAAAAGTTAACGTAGACGATTATTATAAGACTTAAATATTAAAAACGAACCACTTTCGGTAAAGACATTCTGCAAAGTTCACTGCCTCAGGGACAAAAAAGAAAGGCAACGAAGGCAAATACACTTGTTCCGATGCTCGAAGCGAAAGAACATTTCCGCCCAAACAGGTCGACATCAGCCTAAACAAGTCCGCGAATATACACAAACCGACCAGATTGCGTCCGCGAGCGTGTAGGCGCGTTGGTAAAGTATTATTACAACACAACACGACCAGCATATCGTACGTGTGAGTGTCCGTGTCTTCGTAGGTACAATTTAAATGGCTTCAGCTCTTGTTTACACTTCTAAAAATAATCGCCAACAGACGACAACCCGCCGCTAGAAGCCGCCGTGTCACAGTTTTTCACCAAATGTGTCCCTTGCGTGAGTCCGTCTCTCGAGTACCATCAACTCTCCCATCGCACTCCACCACCCCCCGCCATGCTGCTCTAGCACCCGTTTGTCGGTCGTTTATTTTAGGGAAAGGGTCGTCCATGGCGCTTTACCGTTTGATAAAATGCATTTGGTTCGTTCTATAACTAACTTTCTGCAAGCAATGCTAAACAAATCAAGCCAATGCAATACAAGTATATCTTACAGGGAAAATTCTATTCATGGAAATAATAAGTTTGTTTCGTTCATGTTTGCCACATGTTAAATGTAACGAAACACATGTGTGATCAACTTTGTGCAACTCCTGCGACTTTCCGGAGGGCTCCTTACGGACATGCAATCGTCGGTGGCTAAAATTAACCCAAGATCTGGTCCCGGAAGCAGCTTGATCCACATTCTGCTGCCCATCTAATGTTCAGTGTTCAGTATACCTTTTTTTTCTGGGAAAGAAATGAAACTCACGCGGATTTTCCTTCCAACCAATCCTTTGCACCGTACGAGTTTTATGACTCACAAGAAAAACCCCCCCAAGAAGCTAAAATGCACCACTGCAATGTCGGAAGAAAGACCGTGTGGGCGATTCGAACCCGTTTTCAGTGCAGGAAGTGGATAAACGACTTGGTCGTCAAACCATCTCATCCCGGGTCAGGAAAATTCGACACGCTTTTCAAGCAAACTGTTCCCGAGTCCGCCTTCCGGAGAAAATTTCCACTACAACGCTCGACTGCAAAAATAACCCATCATTCCCCAAGAAGCATTCTATTGCATTTATTAACATTTGGTTTTCCTTCGCCTTTGCCGTTCAGCGGAGTCGCATGAAAGGAAAGTGTGTGGAAAACTGCCTGATCCAGATGTTTAAAAGATGTTTCCATCAATATCTCTTTCATGTTTTAGCTATTTTTCTAAGGGAACTTTCAATGTTTGTAATAAGAAAATTAAAGAATTTCCACCGTTTCTAAATATTGTTTCAGGCGAACGGAAAAAACGTCCCCCCATCGCGAAGGAAGCGATACAATCGTGTTGATGAGACTTCCTCGGGTTTTTTTTTGCTACTTTTTAAACCATTGTGCTCGGGATCGGGGGAAATTGTATCTTTCTTCTCGGTTCCTGGCTGGCATAATGTTATGCCGACCCCGCCACCACCCATTTTCTACCGAGGAAAACCTGAATAGATGCCACAGTTTTTGCCGACAGTCGCAGTGCAGAACGCATCGCGAGACGATGACGATGATGATGGATCCGGAAGCGTTTCTATTTTCCCCCCGACCCGTTCGAGATGTGCGAAACATCGACCACAAACGACGAGGTGTTACGTTGCAACGCTGGCGCTGTCTCGCTGGATCCGTGGCCACCAACATCATCGCCATCGTCATCTTCACATCCGGATGCAATTTGTAGCCACAGTGAGACAGAGAGAAAGAGCGAGAGAGAGTGGTGAGGGAGCAGCAACAATTATTTTCGATTTTCCCCACTCCATTTTCATTCTCCCTTTCTCGGTTTGCCTCTTTTTTCGTGGCCTTTCGGTAACTCCCCTGAGTCGCGTGCTAAAAGGCAAAAGATGCGTAAAATCACCAGAAAAGCCACTAACCAGAAGGAGGTCGGACCTCGCAAGCAACAGGATGGAAACGACTTAAGAGGTATGGGGCATGATATGCTGATTGCATTGGATATAAACCGGTTCCATTCCTCCTTCCATTGGCAGCCTTGAGGCGCCGAGTTCGGAGGCTGGTTTCACTCGGATTCTTCTTGTTGTGGTGTTATTTTATATCCACACTCGCTTTCCACACGCACGCATCGTTCAATTCACACAAACGCACGCACAACTGAGGACTGTTTTGAGCGCATTTCCTACAGAAAAGTGGCTACACTTTAAAGGCTCTTCCTAGTTTCATACATTCACCCACCCAAGAGTTACTTTATCTTGCTTTGCTACTTTCTCAAAGAGAGACATCAAAAATGTGGACTAGATAAGTCAATTCAATTTATTCTCCATTAAACTGTATGAGACCTTTTATTCAGCAGGAATGTGAACCCATCATCGTCACCTCATAATGACCGGTTTGTTCGGTGGCTTGGGCTCGCTTCTTTACCACCCGATAACCCGCCTCAGTTTGGAAGAAAAAAGAACTCGTGTGTTTTTAAGTCGACCATATGTTTCCTACCGACGACGATAATCATTCCCTTACTCCCTTCGAACCGAAGCCCCCCAAAAACGTCCGCGTTCTTTTTCGTGCGCTCGCCGTTCCTCTTCGTGCGTTCCATTATCTGCGCGCGCCCCATTACGGGGTTTCTTGTTTGCTTAGATGAAGTTTTTCCAATCAACGCCGCAAAACGGCCAACGCGAAGGAAACTCCGGCGAAGACCAACACACCAACGGTCGGGGAGCGCAAAAGGAAACGTTTAAAACCAGGAAGCTTCAGCGCGCAGTCAACCAGCTAACTGGCCACAACCGGAGCACCCGGGAGCTGTTCGTACGTACGTGTGTGTGAACTTCCCTCCTCACTGTTTCACCCCTTCTCCGGAGGCCACAAACAACCGAAGGCAAGGCAATGCTAAAGCGGAACTCGACGCAAAACCACTCGGATCTACTCGCCTTCTAACTGGTACCGTTATGGCGAACGGAAGATGATGATGATGATGATGTTGGCGTGTAACGATATGCTGCTGGGCCGTTGGAAAATAATACCCTTGCCTTCGGGGAGCCAGTTGGGAAATGAGCTGAATGAAACTCGGGCAAACCTACTTGTTCTAGCAGGGATGGGGGATGTTTTTATTTTAGGTTAGATTCTGCAAAGGCACAATCCTAGGAGTGTCAGTTACCTTTGGTTTTACATGGTTGGTTAAATTGATTATGTCCATCAAATAAAAAGCTGGACCAAGTTATTAAAAGTGATCTTGTTATGCATCCCAGGCAGCAGTGAATGATCTGCTGTCAAACCTTCTCACCCTTAACTCAGCATTCCATCTTAAGACATTACTACTTCATGTGGTCTGCACATTTTCATCAATCGGTCATTCCTTCCCTTACCTGACGCCACTCTTGATGTCACTTTTCCCTCACCTCACTACGGTCGCAGTTCCATTCTTCTTCGTGTCAAACATCGATTCGATACGTTTTTAACCAGAAAGGAAACAGCATGAACGAAAATGCTCCCATCGTCCAACTTCCAAGACGAAGCGTTCGTTTCCCCGCACCCGCGGTGATCTTTATCGCTTCCGTCGCGCAAAAAGACAAATAATAAAAAAAAAAACCAACAACCAAAGGCGAAAAGAAGGCGGCCATGAAAAAGGTTTTTGACAGATGAAGCAGCTGACTAACTGGTTCTAGCAACGGACGGGCGGACACGCTCAGAATAGAACATTATCGAACGTTGACCACCCGCGAGGGGTGGCGGTGGTGGTGGTGGTGGGCAGAACGTCATTCCGTTCCTGGTGAGGTGCGAGATGAAGTGAGATGGCGTGAGGGAGATTAGCGGATGGTGTGATCACTCCCCGGGTGCACACTCTGGTTCGCGCGGAATGCAATCGAGGGAAAACGTAAACACTGCTAAACGGGAGATCCCGAGTCTTTCGAGTCCATCGCGTACGGACAGGCAACAACACACGGTCGTCGTCCGCAACGTTGCCTCCGGTTTGCGTCGTTTTGGGGCCTCGTCCGGATGATGATAAGCGTGCGGCAAGTTATCGTTCATTCGCTCGACCCAACCTCGGCGTGGTGGTGCAACTTTGTGTGCAAAAGTATTTTGCCACCACAAACACTCGCAGTAGCAGCAGTAGCAGCAGCAGCTATAAACTCTGACCGACCGCTATGGCATCAATGTAGGCCGGATGAACATACGCAACTGTCATTTAACCCTTGATAGCACGCGATGCGAAACCTTTGTTTACAATCACTCCTGTGGCCTGTAGAAAATAAAGTACTAAATAGACAAACCCAAAGCTACAAGATGCGATTAAAATTCCACTTCAGAGTCGTCTAAAATGAATTAAATGTTAAAGCAACAATAATCCATCAAGGGTTGACAAGTTCAGTGACGTGATAAAATCGTCGCGGGCGCGAGAATTTCCCGTCAGCGAGAGATGTGAGATGAAGATGTTAAAAGTAAACCGAAGTGAGGGCAGTTTGATAACCTACGCCATAGTTTGTCATGCTGGATCATTCATTGATGCTGCGTTATTAATTTATCTCCTCTCACGACTGCTTTTCCTTTTTTACTCTTTTCTCAAACAGCTAAATGGTGAAACGCAAATGTACCCTTTTCTGCATTCTTGAGTGCAAAAGGTACCGTAGCACATAACATACATGGCTACCATAGCCAGCCCATAATAAAAGACCAATGATTAATCGTTAGCATTTCATCAACAGCACATTTCCGCTGCTTCTCGTCCTGGGTGTGACAAAAATTGGACGAAAACAAACGCGCCTCCCGCCGCCATTCGCCGGGATCAGTTGTTCGTCCGCACACATCGAGCCTGTATCTCGCGTTTACCATCGACAGCAACACATACACAATGGCCACGGCGAAGGAAAAACCGCTGACGCGCGGCGGACGGCGGACGGCGGACGACGACGTTGAACTAATTTTAGACGGCAAGGGCACAACACATGTGAACCATTCCGTCAAATGCGAGCGGCCTGAAGCGACGATCAAATGACCACGCTGCTGAAGGTGTTGCTTGTATGTGCGAGTTGGTACATCACGGATCTCCTCGTCGAACAGCGCGACGCGCGTTTGACAGTTTGAACGCAACCGTAACTAACCCCCACACGCCCCGCCGATGAACCCCGTCTTCCCATCTCAACGTGTGGAGAGGCACGTGGAACCAAGTCGATTTGGAAGCCACTCGCGGCTATAAGGCCCCGGACGAGAGTACAGGCGATTCCCGTGTCCGTCGTGAAAAAAAATGCCGTCGGTAATCGCAAAGCCGGTAAGCGCGGGGGCATCGGAACTGTTGTGGGGTGCTGTGTGTGTGTGTTTGTTGTCCGATTACGAATTACGTGAAACCCACCCGCCACGACCGGGGAGATAGAAGCAGTTCCAGCCTATTACTACCGCGAGTTGGTTGACGTAATAGTATTTCTAATCGAAAATGCCACTTCCACCTCGAGTTGTTCAGAACTCAACCAAAGGAAAGTATTCTTTTAGCAGCGAAAAAGAATAGATTTATATTTACAGTAGATCACCATCACCACAATGTCCCTCAGGTCCATTTACTTAAAACATTTACTTAGGAACTGTTTAAAACCAACCCCCAATAATTCTCCCCCAAACAGTTTACAGTTGACAGCGAGATTTGAATTCATAACGTTGTGTTTAAACTCGCTACCGTTGGCCTCTTTGAAAACCTCTAGCAATAAATCTCTTTCAGGATGCTCCTGTTATAAACTTAAAATGAAAGTTATTAATTTATCCATTGTAAAAATTCGCTGGAAAAAGAGTGTGGTAAAAAGTGTTAACCACTTCCGATTGGAGTGTGATTTGTGGAGATAAATGGTGTGGTATGAACAAGCAGTCAACAAATTATCACAAAGTTTTTAATTGCACAACCAGGACGACTGTTCAAACGGTAGATAAATCTAGCAAACAACTGGAATTCCACATTTGAACCACAACATACACACTTCCGCTTTTAAATTATTGATTCTCCGCCGACCGGTAACGCCGACGGGCCCTCTGGGGACGGTTTTGTCGATTTTCTCAACGCTCCAAAGGAAGCCCAGCGGAGACCCATATCTCGGTGCTGTCCGCGGAAAGGGAGACCGACCGGACAATGGTCGAGAGCGCAATACAAAAAAAGACAACCAGGTAATCTTCAACCACCGAACAAAAACCGGTTTCGGTCTCATGGGGCTCCGTCGATGCGGCTCAGTTCAATCGCCCTCGTGGTCCGCCGAAACGCCATCATCGCCGCTACCACGAAGCAAGCTCTAGCAAGATGTATAAAAGGGAAAAAGATCGCTTCCCATTCCCTCGCACCAACGGTTTGGGATCGATCTCGCGATCGTTTTCTCTGGCTCCGGTATCTTTCCGTTCAACCACCACTCGGGGCCCGCTCCATTTGTCTTCCCCAAAGCACGGCCTACGAGACCCCCTTCTTCGGATAATCCCCATAGCTCATGGGGCGACGGACGGCACATTGTACTTGAATTGGCCCCCTTATCGCCATCTCATTGCCGGGAGGACCGGTTCGGTCGAGGAACGAGCTCTCGAAGTGGAAACCCATTTTTACCGGTTTGCTTCAAGCGAGGAAGGCGGCTTTTCCAACATAGACAGAGTACGTTCGACATCGCTTTCAAACGATTTGTAGCGTTCTTACGCGTCCTAGAAGTTGGCCTACTTACGACTACTTTCCTGGAACACGGAAATAGAAAACCAGATGGAAAAGGCGGAACAAGTGTCGCAAAAGAGAGGCGATTTGTAACATGAGTCCAAAGTTTGAAGCATGTGGCGAATTTGTCTTGCTGTCCGACGACCTTGTTCTGGGTCGGAGTGGTGTTGAAGAACGTCACAAAATTAATCTCTCTTTCCGTCCATCAGATTTCCATATTGAAACCGAATAGTAGAACGGAGCAAGAAACAAGTTTTTTCTTCAGTAAAACATCCATCCATGGCTATTCACCACTAAATCACAATGAACAAAATGTTTGAACAAATACACAATACTGTCCCAAAATAGGTATGTACTCAAGATGTCGCCCCTGGTATCCATCAGATCCGTCAAGAACAATTTTCTCGCCTTGGGAGAGCTTCTGTTCGACTGTTATTAATAGCACACATTGCTTAGGGCAAGTAAGGAAATGCGCAACATTTTTGAGATGCGATTTCTCCTCATTTTACCAGTCTGGACTACCTAACCTATCTTTCGTTCATTCCAAAGAAACTCATTTTAAATAAAATGGTATTAGAATACCACCAAGGCGTTTATCATCCAGCAACAGTATTCCTATTCTCCTCAAACACAGTTGGGATTTGCAATGTTAGACACGACCCGATTCATTGTCGAATCGGTAGACCCGAACAGAATCGTTCGTGCACGAGCATAGCATAGTGCCCTGCCGCCATTGAACCTGGATGGCCTTGAACGCAGGCAGAAAGCTACCGGTAACCACCACCGATAGGGTGTACTCTAGATTTATGGGAGCTGCAACGTCGCCGACAAGTAAACGTCCTTTAAGTACTGGAACCCGCCGTGGAGAGCTTTCAAATGAGACGCCAACCAAGACGCAACGCTGCTGCTCGCTGGACCGTGCGCGGGGGTTGGTTATGAAGTGCGTTTGTGTGTGATTAATAACGCAGGTAAGTTATTTTCCACTTGCATACCCTCCTTCCATACCTTATTCCATGCTGCAAATGTACGATCTTATCTGTCTTCTCTTCTGCTCGATCACATTGCGCAGAATAGTTGCTACGGGAGACCGCGATGTTGTGCGGGCCTGTCAGACAAACTCACACTTCCGATGGAGGTATGTGTGTTTGTGTGTGTCCGTCATCGTCGTCGACTTTGGCGTTCACCGTTCTTGAACTCGTGCCGCTTTTGCGCGAGCACTCGGAAGTTGTCAGCCATCCAAAGGTGAGTCACAGAAATAGCTTACGACATGAGCTATTCGATTCCCCTTCTATTCTACTGCATCAGCGCTTCCTAGATGTGAGTAGCGAACTCTTCATCCAAAAGGATCAACTCCAATATCCAAACATACGTATGATCCATGTTTAAAAACTCATACATATTTCCGACACAAATCTTCGTTCCCTTACGTTGGATGCAACCGGCTTCTATGAGAGCTAATGTCACATTTCTTCACCCCACGCACGGCTGGTCTGTCTGTGTCGCCCGCAGCCAACCGATAAAGGTTCATCCCCGGGGATAAGCTTGTCTACACCCGACTTCTACTACAGAATTCGCTCCGAAGGACACACGACATTCTCAATGCCATAAAACCGTCGGCTCGCCGCTACGTCGCGAACAATGTAAACGTGCGTCATTAACCTACAAGTGTCACTCACCCCTACTTCGCGGGGTGGGTTTTATTATTCTTCTAGTTGACTCCCTTTTTTTGTACAAGCCTCTAGGGGCGGTTCAGAGTGATTTCGTTCTTTGCCAAAGAGTGCAAGAAACGCCAGTTGAGTTGGATTAAGGAAGTGAGCCATTTACCGGTTCGATGGAAGACTCTGGTTTATGCCAACAAAAGTTACTATAATCACTCCCTTGCACTGCTGGATGTTTGTTTGCACAATAGCCGGTATCTCAAGCCGCTCAAATCTCAAACAAAACAAACAGAAGAAAATCAAAGTAATGTGCTCCCTATTTTGGCACTAGAAAAATGTTTATAACGCAACATCTGAACACACGCAGCGCCACGAAAGCCAAAAAGTACGTATACGTCCGCCACAGAACCACTCGAAACGCTCTCGCTTCGTTTTTCTAATCTGAGAGAAATTTCCCCATAAAAATAGCCCCAAGCGCAGCGTGGGCTGCATTTCGGTGCGCAAGTGGTGGTGAGTGGAGAGGCCGAACGGTCATAATTGTAGATTGCACCACGCAGCTGCACCGAAAAAATCGGCCCCACGCCCGATCACAAGACGCTGTTGTCGGAGACGATCTCAAGACGGTGCAACCTACGCTGCAAGCGAGACGGATGTGCGAAGGAGGCGCACTTTTGTGCAAATATACAAATATTCCTTTGCTACAACGAGGAGCTCACTACATGAAAGAGAAGTTCTATCAAACGGTTTTCGAATCTCATTTTGAAACAAATCTTTGAACGCGAGATTAAAACGCATAAAGAAATGACTGGGTAGTCAAATCGGGTTTCCCCCAGCTCCGTCAGTTTATTGCATCAGTTACAGTGCTTAAAGAAGGGCTAAATGGAAATTTACCGCCGCGATTACGAGTGGCTTTCCCTCATTTTCTTCCTCACCGAAGCCAACCCCAACCAACCAACAGTGCACTTTCCATCCACTACCAACGGAAAAAATCCCTCCAATCCAATCTGTGAACGCAAGGAGAAAGTTTTCACCACGGCGTTCACATTCGCCACCACCACCACCACCACCACACTGCTGACACAAACACTCCCGCAGAAACACTCTCCACCTGATCGTCGTACGCGATCGAAACGCGACCGCATAAGAGCAGCATAAGGAAAGCGCATTCAACCGAGACACGGACGGAGAGGAGGAGGAGGAGGCACACGTTGTGAAACCAACATGTGTGTTGTACGGAAGAAAACTCGCTGGCGATTTCTTACCTCCCGCCGCCAACGAAAACCCACACACTGTGGACGATTTTCAATGCAAACAGTGAAAGGTGAAAATTGCATCTTCAAGCGGTGGAGTGTAATATTTAGTATTTCCCTCATGTCTACAGTTTTCCCCGGCTTGAAGGAAAATGCGAAAAGTTGTGTACCTTATCTTAAATAAACACGGAGCTGACGTATATCTCCCGTCCGATGCCGATCGCAAATCAACGATACAAACATCAAGTTCATCCATTTCCTTTTTGCCCTCGACCGTTTGACGTTTAAAGGTCCGAAAGCGAATCCGCAATAATCACCATGCAACCCTAATTGAAAGTGAAACCTTTATGACATGACACATCAGATTGGGCAAGGAGAGAAAGAAAAAAAGGAAGATAATTGCATACTTTTCCCTGATTGCTGTATATTTTGTTGTCTTTTTTATCTTTTATGCTGTTTTTTGCTTCCACAACAAATATGTTTATTGCTTTTTATATGTTTAATTTAACTTGTCACAAGAAACAAACGATTCACAAACCTCGGCAACGTTTGTCGTTTATGGAAAACTACATAACGCTTTGAACATTTATCAGTCTTCTTGTTTGGCTGTTTATTTTCTACAGTTACGAGCTTATGAAAAACTTACCGAAGTTTCAGTAACTGTTTTGTGGCTCTAAAGTTGGCATTAAAAAAAACAACCTATGTCTTGAACAGGAACGAGACCCAGGGACCAACTTTCACTCGGTTTCGTGCGTTTCGTGCTACAGCTCACGCTCAAACCAACACTAGTCCATGTGCAATGGCATCTCGCCGGCTTTGAGAGATCACGGCGAATACCAATGCGTCCCATGGGATTGAGGCAGGGTGGGTAGGGTCTGCGGCATTCCTTCCCCGTTCCCCTGTCTCTTCTCGCAACAACAATTGAAGCCATTCAAGCGAGGGAAATTATGCGGAAAACTCAATCCACTCGTTTCGCACCAGCGGTAAAAGCGAACTGCGAATGGCCAATAGAGATATTTCTCTTTCTCTCCTCCTCTGTTTTT
>KE525352.1:3912512-3965653 GCA_000441895.2 Anopheles sinensis | reverse complement strand
GCACACACACACACACACATATATCCCGTGGGCACGGGAGTGGTGGTGGGTTTTCGCATGCCCTTTTCCACCTGGCGACGATAAACGAGCCGAGAAAACTCAAACAAACTGAAGCAAACAGCCAAAGTCCATTGGAAAACATTAGTGTTTCCTTCCTGTGTGTAACCCTTTGAGGGGCGGGATTAACCAACGAACTCGTTTTCTTTGTAACACCATTTGAACTTGATAAACGATAGCTTTTATTAGCAACTTCCTACGATCGTTGGGATTTTCAACCGTTGCATAGAAAAAATATAGATTACAAACTTATGTCACAAAGCGACACAAAACAAAGCAAACCTGCAACTTTTCAAACAAAAACCATAATAATGTTGGTCAAACTTGCAATTGTTTGTTCATCAGATGAAAGGGGAAAATTGTCCACCAGTTTGTTTGCTCAGAGTTTGTTTTCTGTTAAACAAACACGTAAGCCGAAAACAGGATTCAAACTACACAGGGAAAACTAAACCCCTACAAGTTGGATGTTTAAAACTACCGAAGAATCCGGATAAATGCACCGTAACCGTGGGTTGGATCGCAAGTTTGAAGCGAGTAAATGGATTGCACGTTACGATGGCACGTCTATGTCACGCGTTATATACTGCTGTTGTGTATTTTCGAAGCGTTTTCCAAACCATCGAAATTTTTCAGGAAAAACGCCTGTTCTATACACGTGCGTGCGGAGAAAACCTATCCTTGTATCCTTGTTTGATTCTATAGTTTAATGAGCAAAAGTAACTTTAGTTCTGAGTAGTCTGAGCCTACCATTAGGATATAACGAAGAAGTGAAAGAGGTTCAAACTCAGCAATGAGTTTAAATTTAATAAAACAAAACAATGATACTTCGTTTCTTGCATTTCCCAAACCGGTTTAATAACTCATCGGACCACAATCTTTCGTTTCAACCCCTTCCCTAACGTTTTCTTCTGTCATTAAGGCTGCTATCGTTCGGTTGCAGGTTCGTTGAAACCACCGATGATCATTCTCACCAACATATCGGCGCCGCCATCGACAATGTAAGTGTGGTCGGATTCGTGGATCGGTAAACACAATTGGGTCAATTACTTTGGCATTGAAAATTCTTCCAAAATAAAGCATCAGTTCTCGGTCGTAGGAAAATGAGGATAGGTGGAAGTTCGAGAGGGTGGCTGTAGTATGCGGTATGAACCACTTTTATGCAGCCTACAATCTGAATTCAGTAAAATAGACGAAGAAATACGCCCCGGCTGAGTGTTTGTTTGCTCAACTCTGTTTCACACATCCTGCCGGGTGCGCCACAACCGTTGTTTGCACAAAGCGTGTGTGTGTGTGTGTGCGCGCGAAAAGGCATACATCACAGGTGGCGCAATGGCTTGGTTGTTGTGCTTTTCTTCTTCGACAACTTCGTTGATACGATCTCCGCCGGGTATGCGTTTGTTTAATGTTGTGAGCATGAACTAAAAACACAAACGTCACATCATCGCAACAACGGCGAGTTAACAACATTTGCGGGACGCTGTTATCAGCGAACAAGTGCCGACGCGTCACACTTGCCGTCGTGTGTACTCGCGTTGACGTATTTAAAGTCATTCAGTGCGTTGTCATCACTGGACTGTCACGTTCACCTCATTCATCACCATATTGCCATATCGCAGCAAACGACGAGATGAACCGTTCATCGTACCCTTCTCGCGTAATCTCACGCATCGGATGCAAAAGCCCACAGACAATTTGTTGTCCATTCCATTCAACCATGCCGCGATTTTATCATATCCGCAACAAAGAAAGGCGAATAAGACATATTGATGGAAAAACGCAACGGAGAAGAAATAGTTGTAAACAAACCAATCGGCCAAAGTAATATAATCCATGTCTCTCCACCTTCTGGTGTCACTTTTCCCCATCACTTCGCTCGAGGACCGACGGATGCCAAACAAAAAAACAACGAAATTAGAATAGCAGCAAACGTTTGCAAACCGTACCGTACAGAAAACACATCCATTACATAACCTACGCCAAGGAGTACCCCGTCGAAGTTCGCGAAATAGGAGCTGCACCGTCAGGGCACAATATTTCCGCCCGTCAACGGCCCCACACAAGAAAACATCAGCACATTTTTCTCGCCCAACACTTCATCCTCACTTCAACCGTGTCTCGCAATGCCACGGAACCTTTTATTTTTTGCGGTTACAAACTAATTTGAGAGCGAGAAAAAAAGTACCCGGGGGATTACGTTGGCTATTTGTAACAACATCCCGAAATGAGTAGCTTAAAAGGTAACACAACAGAAGGACAATATAGTCAATCGACTGCTTCGACTGTTTGAAATGTCAGTTACATTCAAGCAGTTCACTTCGCTCAGCAACAGAAACGTCATTAACATACTTTCACCTTTAAAGCGTTGGCATCTTAAACGTACGAGTGCACTTGACTTGTTGCACACAATTTATCTCCGCTAACTCACGCTTCAGTCGGACAACATTCTCACTCCGAGAGTGAAGTGCACGCATCTCACGCGTCATTTGAGATGGCGCCTAATCCTATTCTCATTAACCGCGTCTAATGCAGGCACGCTGGAATATATTGCAAATCGCACTTCATTCGACTCATTTGGAGCATGTTGCTGATGACGGTGCGTTTTGTAATGTTACTTTTTGACCATTCCATCGGTGCACTATTTTCGGCTTTCCTATATTGTTTTGTTGACGCTGTGATTTTCCAGCCAGCACGATGCCGACTTTATATACCGCACGCTCGGTGTGTTATGAGACGCAAGTGGGAGGGAGGGTGCAGGAAAATATTTATGACGCTAGGCCGTGGGGGCCTCTCATTGAAGGATTAAAACGGAAAGTGGAAAAAATGCGACGGGAAATCTGTTTCAACATACTACCGGTGGTATGGCGTGCGGTAGAGGGTTGCGCGAGGAGGACTGTTGGGGGAGAGGTGACCAACACAAAGTCAAGCGAAAAGGCTAAACGCCGCAACACACACTAGAGGGGTACGGGGATCGGAGAAAAGGAGGAAGGAGGCGGATGGTAGCACGAATTTGGGGCCTCGCGTCGCGTTCAAAAAGGGTGGCGCGGAATTTGGGTCACACGCCACGCCAGTCGTCGGATGCGAGGAAGAAGAAGGAGAAGAGGAAGAGGCGAGAGTTGGTAGACGCGACAACTCAACAAAAAATTAACAGAAAGGGGAAACGGTGACAGCATGGGAGGAACGAGAACGAGGAAAGGCAGTCGAATTTGATGAAGTGCCGGTTATGCGGATCGAATGATTATCGGAACCGGGCGACGATAACAAAAGATACGATACACGAAAGCGAATGGAAATACCAAGAAAGTGTCAAGGAGACAGTAATGTTATCAATGAATAAACCTTTCGACATTTTCGTCCAATAAACAACATGCTAATCGTGTGGTTTTTCCAGAAGTAATTTAATTGGGCACGACAGGAGAACTTTAAATTTCTTTCGCCATACATGCATAATTAAAGCGACCATAGGAATGGGATTTCAATGTTTTTTCATTCATTGTTAATGTTGAGTTAGGTTCAGGTCAGTTTCAGGTAAAGCAGCAAGGGAAGAACGGTTCTTTTTAAAGACCGCCAATCATCACAAAGTAATTAGAGACTGGGATCTGTTTTTAAAATTGACTGTTTACGGAAAAAATATCTAGCGTTCGATAGGTTATTTTCGACAACTATTTCTAAAGGCCTTGTTTCCTGTTTCTAATGCAATAATTTTATTTTTATTTAACAAGTTAAAGTTACATCAAAATCCTCTGATTCTTACCTTGGCCAACGGAAGAAAGTGTGCTTAACTTGTTGCTTGATGTGTTGTGGTTAATCTGAAAAGAAATTAAAAAAAAACAGTTGAGTTATTGAGGCAAAACAGTACACCGTTAGCAGTAAGCAAACTGAAACCGGATTCTAACGTCTTGGACCTTCACAATTGCAAGCATCTTGGTATCGCGCTGTGATAGAACGGCCAGTCAAGGGTGGCCTTCCAGTTTCGCGTACATTTATTTCAGGGTCGTTTGCGACGCGAAGAAACTGGCCTTCACGGTAATGGGAGAGTTCTTAGAAAAAGGCATGATTCATCCCCGCTTGCGCTGTCATCCGAAACGATTCGAACTGAACCGAAAGTAAACGAAACGAAACGATACCAACGCGAGTTGCGAGAGACGTGCAATGATGGATACAGAAGCGAACGAAGAGGAGGAGGAGGAGATTGGTAAGAGGTAGACCTCGCGAAAAAGGAACCACCACCATCAGCTCCACCATTGTCCCCATCGCAACCACGTGACGAAAAAGCTCTGCCTCTGACACATGACGGTTGTCATTGGATACTGAGTGGAACCGTGAGCACCGAGTGATGAGATAAAACACACAGCAAATGGGCGGAGAAGAAAGGGCCACGGGGAGGTGGTCGCGTGATGCTGCACACCATCTCCCCAACCTTCCCCAAGGGAAAGTCTATAAAACGTGTGCCACAAAGAGAAGAGTGACATATTAAAAGCAAAACAAGTGAGAAAGGGATGTACGCCATGTACTGCAACACCATCGATGGGAGGAGAAGCTATAGCTTGTTGACAGCATAAAATGTTTTCCGTCCAACAACAACAACACACCACACATCCCCCCAGCCCTGGAGGATATCCATTCCCCGTGTCCTGTTCCACCTCAAGCCGGTTCGATTTCGCTCGTGCGTTAATTTTAGAGCACATCCTCAGGGCTCGTACGTTTTCCATGGAGATAAGCGGCAAAACGGCGTCGCCAAGAGATTCAGCTGTTTGCTTCCATTCTAACGCACAAAACGAAGCTAAGCCGCAATTACACTGACACTAATCTCGAGTATGGCAACCTTCGATTTGAACTTGCGACTGATTGAACGGAATCTCGAAACGGTTAAACACCTCCAGAATGGAGGAACGATTGGTCGACACCGACTCCTAACCTAACCTTAACACCCACCGGGAAACGTCCAGCCAGCCGGACGGCGTTGGCGTTGCTTCCAGTCACCGTTTGCCAGCCGCCGGCACGTGCAAAATTTATCACATGTTCAAGGCCAGTAGCGGCGTGACGCGTTCGAAAACGGACGCCTGTTGTTCTACGGCCGCGCCTCGTTTCCAGAACTCATCAAAGGCACATGCCGACAGGCCGTGGCAGGCTCACGGCGTCAAACACGTCGTTCGACTTGCAAAGCTATATCGAACAGAGCCGCGAAGGTTTGGCTTAAATATTTAACATAAAACATTGTTTCCCCAATTGCAGGAAAAGGAATGGATTCTCCTCGCATAGCATCGGGAAATGTTTGGGATCCCAATGGAGGTAGAAGGGGTAGCGAGGAAGCGAAGAGTCACGTACAAAATTTAGTTTATTCTGGGACCGGTTTCGACAAGCTCATATGTTTTAATTTCGAATAACTGGTTGCATCGAGAACGTGAAAGCTGAAAATAGACACTATGCTTCGGGGAACGCAGTCTGCGAAGAGATAATTTGGACGAACTATCCCGAGAACACAAGAACTTCATCGTGTACGGGTTTTCCCAAGGGAATGTGCATACACACGCCCGTCAATGTTTCCAAAGTTTCCTATTACGAAATTCGCCAAGTTTGGACTTCGCTAAAAATCAACTCTAGGCCGTTAGTGCACAGTCTCCACGGTCTGATCCGAGAGGACATTGGACCACGATGACGCGCAAGGAAAAGGCAGCGTGGCGCAGCGGCGAGTGGCGTTAGTTAGCGTTTCTGCCATTCCAGCACAAAACCGTGAATCTCCTCCATCTCCTCCCCCCTCCAAGTCACGAAGCGACCGAACGTGCGATGTTTTGTTTGTGGTGAGGGGGGCACGACGGTGGAAGCGAAGCGGATGTTAAAGAGCTGACGGGGCAAGCGAGCAGCAAGAAGAAGAATTAAACAATCCTAACGCCGGCTTCAATGCCACCGCCGCCGCCGTCTCTACTGACGATGATGACGATGATTGTGGTGCTGGTAGTGGGAAAGGCTATAAGTGTTGCTGCTTCCGATCAACCTTGGGGAAACTTTACCTCGAAACGGTCATCCCCAGCGTGGAGCATCCACCAAGACTCCAACCATGGACGGGGGAAAACGGTCTTCTAACATCCACACACAACACAACAAAACGAAAACCCGATCAGCTGCACAACAATTCTCCCCAAAGAATCCAGTCCAGTAGGAAAATCGAAACCCCCGCGAAAAGAAAACGGTCGACAAACATTAGTTTTCCTCCTTCATTCGGTTGAGGTTATGCAATGGTGCCACGATGGATGTTCAAGTTAAAACCAATATCGTGACGCAATTGCGGTTTAAATGATGCATTGTGCAACACAGAGACACAAACACATATATCGGCTACAAAGTGAAGCGTTTCCTTGCATTCCTTTTGATGGATATTTTGTATCACTTCGTTTTCCCCATCGTATCTCGTGCTTATTAGATGATTTAAAAAAATAGATCCATACACTAACCATCTCACTGTTTGCAAAGTGGGCTCCATTATGAACCATCTCAAACATGTCCATTGCAAACCACACAAAACCCAACACCGAAAGGACCCAGGTAAACAATAAACGGATGGGAAAATAAAATAATACCATTTTGCAATCAAAACCCCCGCCGGCAATGGGTTTCCCTGGCGCCGGGAACGATGCTGGCGCCGGGAATGGGTGGGGAGGAAACTGCTCATAAACACACAGAATCGCAAACATGGCAACGATTGAAAGCAACGAAAAAAAACAGGTTAATGGTAATTTCCTTCTTTACCACCAACAGCTCTTCGGAAACGATGCCGTTGACATAAAGCGCTGCCCACTAATTGAATTGCATTCCGGTGCGTTCTAGGAAATAGAAACCAGGGGGGATTTTATCGGCTTTCCAGCTCCAGACATCCTTTATCCCGTGACGATCGGTGGGGAACATGTTCCGAGCAAACACTGGGACAAATGGAGAATAACGTATAGCAACTTTTCTGAGTAATCATCTTTTCCGGGATGCCTCGGGATCGGGTCGCATCTCGGAAAAGGTAAAATAATCATCCCAATGCTTTCCGATGGACTGCAGGCACGATAGCGCACAAGTGTGATTGGTTTAGAGAAAATAGAACGAACGTAGAACAAAAATAGAACAACGATTCCTATGCGATCGCAAACGATGCTGTGTCTATCGCTCGATGATGGGAACGAATAAACAGGAATGTCGATGCATCTAATTAATTTCCGCCCGCAGCCAAATGGGGAGTTTTTCTAGGTATTCCTCGCCCCATGGAGGTTAGGAAGACGACTCGTGCAAGCAAGAAATAATAAACAGTATCAACCTCCGCAAAAACGGGCGCACAAACATGCCTGTGTGCATTTAAGTTGACCTAAGTGATGCAAATAAATTGAATCCTTGTCGAACACGAGTGCTTGGTCGCCAAGGCAAAGCCAACCAGATGCTTCCTGTTCAGTTGGAAAATGGAATAGGTTCGAGCAATGAACTCGGGATGGTTTTTAACCACACTATCTCCTTAGGTTGAGTAACCACTTATTCAATCTAATTACTCGTCATCAATATACTCCATATTATTATATCACCGGATTTTTCCAAACACTCCTGCGTGTAGCTGTTGGCGAGACGATAAGGCCACGATGTTATTCAGGTTAATCGGTAATTATATAGCCCAAACTGGCGCTCCCAAAGGCGTACTATCTCTAGTTTACATTCAAGCTTCCGATAAGCAAGTCGTCAAAACTATGTGGTGATAAAGTTTCCATGTTGTATATATTCTGCGAGTGCCATGGTGCTTTGGAAGACGGTAAATAAACTAAAATGAAAAGCATATAAAGCACTGTTTGACGATTGTTCTCTGATGCTATAAACATATTCCAAGATTTTCCAATCACATTGATTTGGCTCCTTAAACTTGGAAAAACCCTGGTCATACCGTAAGGTTCCTTTCTCCACTGGCAACATTAGTTGTATCGGAAATCTAAAAACGGACTACAATTAATACAAAATTCTCGCTCCAAAATCACTTGTCCCCTTATTCGCTGTTTTCTGTTTTGAAACTCACCTTTATTATTCCGCAAACAAGCAAGGACGAAGGAAGTCCGTTTTCGACTTTTTTGTGTAATTCCTTTATGTCGGCTGCACTTAGGAGTAAAGCACTGTGAACGATGCTCAGCGTCACGTTGTCAGCGACGGATGCAATTCGAAGCAGTCGCCTAAGGAAAGACCTTCAGTTAGCATGCTGACCGCCATCAGTGCCATTTCGCCATGATTGTTGGCACACGTGCTAAATTGCATCGACCGCAACGCCGAGATCGATGGTGGGAGGACCGTTGGGGACGATGGTGGCCATTCCATCGTCGGTCCAAAGGACTCTCCTCACCATACACTTACGGTGTATTCCTTCTGCCTTCCGCACGGCCCTGTCACTTAACCGTTGACGAAAAACTGGCCACCGTCAAATCCTTCCTCCGATCGACGAATAGCCTGCCTTTTTATAACTTTCACACTTTTAACGTGCCAATTCTTCTTTTATTTTCTAACCCACTACGGACAACTAAACAACGGGGTTTTGCTTAACCCTTACTTAGCTTTTGCACTGAGCGATATACTTAACACGAAACATTTTTTAATTTATTCACAAAAACGGGATCTTAAGATCCACTTTCCCCTTTTTCACTCCATTTTTCAAACACACTTCGATTTACATTACTTTTTTTTACATTCCTTGAGCTATTTCACAATCACAACAACAATACCGTGGCGATAATGATGGGAGGGATGATGCATGCACCTCTCGCCGTACTACTGAACCCTTTTTTACGGCAAAATGCACCAGCACCTACACACACACGCACAGAATGCAGGAGTTATCAGCCACGATTCAGCCCTCTTACCTCCGCTAACCCGAAAGAAGAAGGTTGTACGCACTAACGGCCACGGTTCACACAAGTACACAAACGAACGCACGAAACTCGCGGTTTGATAATGCATCCGGAAAAGAAAAAAAACGCTGCGAAAAGAATTGATTTTTTAGTGATCATGCCTTTATTGCTCCGTTTTCATCTTGCACCGATCGGTGGTGTGTACGCGAAGGATGAAAATGCACGATCGTTCGCTTGAGTCCGACCCAAAATGCACACACACACAAATCAGCATCACCATCGCACAACGCGAAAGTCATCCGCGAACGTTGGGTTTTGATGAATGAGCGTGAAGCAGCGGATATGATCATTGTTGTTCAGATGAACGGATCGCTAGAAGATGAACAAGCGGAACGTTGTCGTTTTTTGACGGTTCGAGAAGTGGTTAATAAATGTGTTTTCCTTCCTTTAAATGCAACGTGATCTTTTGCGACTGCAGTGTAGCTTGCATTGGGGTTGGAAATAAAAAGCACACCAACAAATTGTGAAGACGTCGGCGACAACGATTCTATCTATTGGTATTATTCGGCGTGGCCTCGTCGTGTGTTCTCGCGGGCTGCCGGCGGCGGATGTAACAAAGAATCGGCTCGCGGTTCGCCGATACCACTACTAACACCACTGCGTGATACCCAATAGCAGAGACTCGGCACACAGAGGCACTTGGTCTTCGCGTGGAAGCTGTTTCTTTTTCCACCTTCGTGTGTGCTATACATTCGCGTTCCACCACATTGCACTTGCGGTGCATCTGAAGGAGCGGGGAGGCGAGGCGGTCTTGTTTGGCAAACGGTTATTAATTATCTTCCAATATCACTCCGGTCTGTCTGTCGTTTTGCTGCTTTGGGTACCACATTGCAACCTCTTGCTCTCCGGAGGCTTTTCTTCTGGCGAATTCCGGGCTGAAGGGATTGCAACGCACTGCGCTGTACGATCAGTTCGGTTGCTCAACCCGTGATGCATTCAACCACAACCATCAAGCCCCGCGGCAAAGGGGGTAGGGAAGGCGTGAACTTTTCGCACGGCACAGAAAACATTTTTGAAAAATCACTCCTCCTCTACCTTAACGGGCCACCACCCACCATCACCCGCATTATGATTGCAGCAAGGCAAGTGGGGAAACACAAAAGAAAACACGGTAACACACACCACCCCGCGGAGTGCTGTGCTGTGTTATTCTTGCTCCACCGGAGGAAGCAGGTCGCTCCATAGCAACTGAAACATTGAATTTTCACCGCCTCCTTCTCGCCGAGCCAACCGCTTTACCCGTTCCAAGGCGCTTCAACCGCGAGACCAAATTGTACGTGCGTTTAAATTCTTGAAAACTGAACACAACACAAAAAACCAACAGCAACATACTTTCATTCAACACTGTGCGTTGCAAGGATCTGTGGAAGGTGGAACATCGCGGTTTTCTTTCTCACTCGCACGCCTCGGTCGAAAAGTACACCGCGTGTGTCTAACTGTACTTTATGCTCGCACCGCCAACTCCTCCGAATGCTGCGGTCTTCTCCTGAAGTGTCTTTTCATTCCCTTTCCCACACACTTTCTTTCTTCTTTGGCTACCTTTGCACGGCTTGCGTGTGTCACCCGACCATTCCTCGTCGTCCCACTGCTACGCACTACGTACACTATCGCACTCGCGTGCACACAAACCCACACACACAGCCACACACGGCCAATGCACACAGTTTCTGCTAGACGGTCCACTGGTAGGCGAAGCGTGCGTTCAGTACGTGCTGCAGCCACGGCGGTTCACACTCAACTGACGAAGCACGACGAGACGAACCGCGACCGAACCCACACGAATCGCAACTATAGTGTTGTGTGAATCTGATTCAGATTCATGAGCCGGAGTGAATCTTTGGAAAGATTCAATGAATCCGAATCTTCATATTAAAGATTCATCAATCTCCAAGTTTCATGAATCCTTAAACATTCTAGAATTCTAGAAAGATTTATGAATCTCCTAGAATCATTAATCTCATGAATAGGATTTAAAATTCTATTCATAAATTGAGTCGCTCTTTGCGGAAAATTCATATGAATGAATCGCTTCGAAATATTTATGTAGCACAACACTAATCGCAACATTAATGATTTCTTCGGAATTCCGAAGATGCAGTGCACCGGCACGCACACAGGCAGTGCGTTGTGGGCCACCTTCCATCACTACTCTCACACCCGCGCCTGTAGCGACAAGTGCACGGCACTGTCACAGTGCGGCTGTGTGCGTTCATCACGCGAGGTACTGCCGGATCGGTGTTGGTTTAGCAGCGCGCGTTGTCGATGCCGGGGGGTTGATTACTTGAG
This sequence comes from Anopheles sinensis, assembly GCA_000441895.2. Classification (NCBI taxonomy): domain Eukaryota; kingdom Metazoa; phylum Arthropoda; class Insecta; order Diptera; family Culicidae; genus Anopheles; species Anopheles sinensis. The sequence goes on along the minus strand of KE525352.1, from coordinate 3,954,398 downwards.
GTTTTTGGTGGAAGAACAAAACGGTACCCGCGCCGCCGACAGACTTCGTCGCGTGCAACATAGTCGAATAAATATTACCATGAATAGAATGGACCTGCACCATCATAAAGGTGTAAGAGGGAGAGAAGGGGCATGAGAGTAAGATTAGGAGGGTAAGAGGAAAGAGGATGGTCGCACGGACGGACGAAGTGGAAACGAATCCGAACCAAAACAAACCAACCCGTCATTTGACAATCAAACAAACTTCGTCAAAACCTTCCAGTCAGGAAATGCACGGGGAAAACAGGGAAGACAGGTAAGGTAACACATTCCACGGGGGTAGGGTAACCCGAAATCGATACCATCGAACGGAGGAAAAACAGCTGATCCTTCGGGAACCGCATCGTGGCATCAGTAAAAACAATCTAGCCGAATTCGTCTACTCTATTTGTTAAATTTAGCTTTTCATTTTTAATTTTAAAATTGCCATATAATTCAGGTTAATTGTGTAGATTGATCCTAGGATCGGTGAAGTCTTCCACGCGTTGTATGAAAGCCAAGAAGGAATGTAACTCATACTGGTTGATATTTTGTATTTGGTACCCCCGAGTTTCTAAATTCGAAGATTGTTGCACAGGATATTATGCATTGTGCGCGATAATATGCGACTGTTTCAACCTACGAGAGCAACTAATGCTCATTTGTTTGCAAAGGGTTCCACTTTCTTTGAAAAATAAAACAGTGTTGAGAAAGGCACGGTCAAATTTCCTTTATTCTTAACTGTTTTGTGTTGCAAAAACACCCAACATGATCCTTAAAACTCTTAGTGTCACCAAAGCCAACGCCTTCCGTACCGTCTTCTTGTGTCATCGTGCCATGGTCGTTCCCATTTAGTCGGTTGCTGTTTTCACGTTTCGCAAACTTTCACTTCTCTAGCCGAGCCAATTGCGAAGCAGTTGTGTCCAAATTTCGAACCAGACGCAAATCGAACTCGAACGACAAGGAAAGGCCAACTTACTGTGAGCGAAATTAAAGAATTCTGCGTGTTTTAAAGTTATATTGGTTGGAGTTTCCCCGCTAATGGCAATTTAAATACTCTGTAAATAATAGAAGGTTTTAAACGTGTATTTTTAATTTTTCCTCTTCACAATTTGCCGTTGATCTCTAGCTCTTCTTCCTCGTTCGAAGGGCTAGCTTTTTGCAGCAGCATTTTCTTATTCGTTATGTTTTCCAAACCCTACGGCCGTGTGGGGGACAATGGGTGAGACACGCCGAACCGCGCTGCGGGTGCCTTTTCAAACCGAATGAGTAAGTGTGACGCTCGTTACGCGGACGTGAGCGAGGGAGACAGATGATAAACCGGTGGAAAGAAGTAGGACATGACGCGCTTTGTTTGGACCAAAGCCGAATGTCGCGCAGTGTACTAGGATCGAAACGCCGGAACCGGCTTTCATAAGATTGTTGGATTTTTGAACATGTTATTTTTTTAAAATATTGTTTCCTCCAGCCACCGCCACAGGGACTCCGCGCAAAACGACGTGTCTGATGTTGCCATTTCGTTCCTCCATGTTGCCGCGAGTACGCATCATCTCGCTCGCGAGCCGCGCGCCGCTGGTTCGAGTTCACGTTCACCGGTTTCTTAACTGACCTCAATTCGGTCGAAAAAGAACCATAAAACCGGTGTAATGGTGCCTCTCTGCACGGCAGCAGCAGCAGCAACGCCGAGAATCGGGCCGAGGTTTTGGGGTCGGGGAAATCCAAAGCGAGAATAAGGCACACACAAAACACCGAGCCACAAGCAACATCGGCGCCTTACAGGTGATAGCGTCCGCACCGCGCGGAGGCTGAGCGTTTGCCGGACGACAGTGTGGCATACAATCTAATCAAATCAAATTAGCAACATTAATTATTCGTTAACCTCCTATATAGACTGGCGACCGGCAAAGATCTTGTCGGCTGAAAAGATCTTTCGTTTGCGACACGAAAATGTTCTTTCCCCCAATAACAGATTTAAAGCTGTGCCACACCGTTGATGGTTGTAACTTTAAATACCCCATATTAAAAGACCAGGGAACGGAAAGATCATTCTAAAAATCCTATTCCCCAATGGTACGTTGTTAACACAAACTGGTTTTCTTGAAAAGACCTAGAGGGGATATGTAACGGAAATGTTGCTTAGAGCCACGGGGTCGAAGGTGGAGAAATCAAAACGAAATTAACCGAGAAGAATTGTCGGATGGATTCCGACGAACAGAACCCTTTTCGGGTGAACATATTACTCTTTCAAATGTGTATGATTCAACAAAGGGCAAGGAAGTTGATGAAGCATAAGAAACAAAAACGGCCCCGCGGTCTGTGGATTCGCCGATGTAAAGGGGAGACGGGAGGAAAAAGAACGAGCAACAGGAGAAAGCGAAGGAGAAGGGATCGGTATTTATTTCTAGGTCAACCGTACCATGGATGGGAGGCGGTGGTGGTGGTGTTCCGAAAACGAGATGGTCCTTAATCGATGGAACACGCGAAGGAAGGACAGAACGAGAAAGCGGACAACGACGGAATCGCTTGAAGGTTAGACCAATATAGCGTCATCAGCATGACCGTCGCCGTCGTCATCATCGGGAATGTCACTCGCAAGTGTGTGTGTGTGTATGCTCACGTCAAGTCGAAGGATGCACGTGATGATACACAAGCGATGAGGACGGTGGTGTCCCTCTGGGAGGGAGGAGGGAGTTTTCTTTGTTGTCATTGCATTACTCTCTACATGACGAGTCACTTTTCGGCAAAGCTGCGTTATCGGTTTCTCCTAAAACTCGCGAATGTGTACAATGCCGGAATGTGAGAGAGAGTGAGCGAGTAACGCAAAACCCATTGTTCCATGCCAGTATCTTTCCTACGGAAGAACACGATCTTTGGAAAAGGAATCCTCCCAGCCCCATCCCAGCCGGATGAAAAGAAAACCGATGATTCCTACGCATTTTCATGCCGAAGCTGCGGAAAGCGGAAGCTATCGGGGACACGGTTGGGCGGCATGTTACTGAAATGGGCCACGGAGTAATTTAGGCCATAAGACGAAAACTCGGTCCAACCAGACCCCATGCAGACGGTGTTTCCTACGGCGTACCGTTCTTTGTGTTCTACTTTAGTTACCAGGGAGGAAATATGAGGGAAAAACAAAAACAGAAGCGTTTTCCACCGACTGAAAGGACAAACAAAATGGTTAGCTAAAACTAACTAAACGAGATGAAAAACATGAAGATGAATGGTTGCGAAGTTATCGCGTGTGAGACGAAATGTCTCTGTAAACCGAAGCCTCGTATTTGTGCGTATTTTCAGGTCAAGTTCAATGCAAAAATACATTATCACCCCCACACCCCCCCTCTAGCGCACCACTTCCATCCACCCGCGGCGTGACAGATGGCGTGGGAGGAGCGTAAAATGTCATTATACAGACATGAGCAGGATGTACGTGAACGGTGAGAAGATGAGATGGTAGCATCAACTCACTATATGCTGTGTTTTCGAACGGAAATGTATGTTAATTGCTTGAAATACGGTTTATTTTCTCCATTTACTTACGTAGTTTTATGCTGTTTCTAATAGATTGTACTTCATTTCGATACTTCCATCGTTTAATTAATTTCAAACACGCTTCCACACATGACCGAGATATGTTTATGCGTGCCCGTGCCTTTCATGAGAGAAATGAAAAGTTTTGCATCATCTATTCCACCACACTCCCAAGATCGTCGTGGGTTTCGTAATTCCACGCAAAATCTTGTCGCTGTTAAATGGTAGCAAACATAAGAAAACGAAAAAAAGAAACAAATCAAGACATAGGAGGAGCACTAGGAAAGAAGGAAAGAGAAAGGATAGAAGAAACGAAAACCGGAACAAGAAACGGGAAAGTTGTTTAACCACTTGAAAGCAAATCACTAACGGGTCGCATCTCGCGACGGTAGGTTACAATTTTTTTATTTTGCACAAGTCATCGAAATGGAGAAGATCGGGAAAGTTGTTTTCAGTGAAACTGGAAGACTTTTTCCAACGATCTTCCAAAATGTTCGTTTCCGTCCTAGATGATATCGCATTTTGCAATATGTTGGTTGAAAAATGGATGTCCTCCGTACTTTAAACTTGGGTTCGTTCTGCGCTTTTCATTTCTTTTCGGACATTTATGATGAATTTTGCAATTTTTCAACTCCGATGGAAAAACGAGACGCGATCGAACGGAAAGTGTTTTGCAGTGGCGATGGACTTGGGTTGCACGCACCGGGGGCACAGTAGCGTGCAGGGAACGGTGTTTTCTGTAGTGATAAATCACCTTGACCGCAAAACCTAGTTCGATCCTGCCTCCATCCGTCGCGTACCCGACCCTCCAACGGTCTACAAACGGTGCCCGCACAGCGGTTCGTTCAAAGGCAAAAGCTTCGCAAAAGCTTCCAACAAAACAGCTTTATGTGAATCGCAGAGCTTTTACGAAGCTACTACAAAGCTAACGACGGTTTAAAAATAAGGATAACATCTAAAATGGTTTATTGTGTGACTGTTTTTCCTGTGCCTCTAGCATTCTAATTAGTGCAACAAAAATTCACCGTCTATACATCACGTGTTTTCTTTCATCGGTTCTCGTTTGATTGTACATCGCTTTGGGTTCCAATTGACCTGTGATGTTTAGTCGCAAATACTGTCTTCCGTTTCTCTGGAGGGGGGCTAGAACTGTATGCGGTACTTGTTCTCGTTGCGAGCCAAACTGCTGCCACGGCGTTGCTGATTGCCGCCCAACAGCAGGGTCGACGATTTGTCCAGCATGGATGGTTTCGGTGGCAGCGAAGCCGTCGACGACTGGCCGATGGCGGACGTGGCAGAAGAGGTAGCGGCAGCATGGAGAATACTGGAGCTAGGCAGTGAGGAGGAGTTCTTCGGCTGGTGCTGTGGCACGGTTCGTGCCGGGGAAGCCGACTGCGACGCGGGAAACTTGGCAAAGAACCCGTGGTGTATCTGCTGCGCCGTCGGTGGCATGGAGGCGTAGGTGGTGGGGTGCGATTTGTTCGACTCGACCGAACCGGACGGTTGGTGCTGATGCAGGAATCGGGGCGGCGTGCGGTTAATATTGTGCGGCTGATGATGATAGGCGGAGTTTGGTGCCGGAGGTTGCGGACTGGAACGGGAAAGTGCGGCGCCAGCGCCACCCGGCGGACCGGGGTTGGAGTTGTTCGATCCGGATGAAGCGGAATTGAGTGAATCACGTGACCCTCCGCCACCTTTCGCCACGTTCATCCCCGACGAGGGGAGCTTACGGCCAACGTTTGGCAAAAGCGATCGCTTGAGGGTGCCCGAGTCGGCCGAACTTTTACGCGACTGTGACGACTGCGGTGAGCTGTTGTTGTGTCGATGTCCCGGGCTCGTTTCTTCCAGCCGTTGGTAGTTTTTGGTCGACGGATAATCACCCGAAGATCCAGCGGTTCCGCCGACCGACGGCGAGCTGGATTTGCTCGATGTTCCAAAGCCGAACTTACTTCCCCCGTGCTGTGTTGCACCGGATCCCACCCCGACAGTCGTCATGGAGCCGTACGTTTTATGCTTCAACGTGCCACCCCCACCACCGTAGTCCTTCGTTAGCTGCATCGTGTCCTTCATCTCGACATAGTTCCCACCCTTGGCGGGGGAAAACTCTCTTCCACCGACGACCGAGCGCTTGAGACTTCCACCGTACGCATCCTTCTGGCCTGCGGACCCGGAAGACGACGCTGGTGAGGGCGGTGTGACGGCACGAGTTTTCTTCCCCATTCCCACCGATTCCCCACCATCGCTCAGCCGTCCGTATTCGATCTTGCGTGGCGGCTTGAGACTGCGCGGAGGCCGTGGTAACGCACTCGGAGGCAACGACGAGCCTCGATGGTCGACCTTATGCGAGCCAAGAATACCCCCACCGCCACTGCCCCCACCAACACCTGCTTGTTGCTGCGAAATATTTGACATCTTCGAGACCTGGACGAGAAAACAAGATCGTTGTAAGAAGCTGTTTTCGATTTTAATCAACAAAGTAACGCACCTTGGTTCCCCCGCCTGTGCTACCACCACTGGATGCACCTGATACACCCACCCCTCCGCCACCGCTGCCTACACCGGTTACACCAATGTTACTAATGTCGGTCATGTTTTGTCCAACGGCTTGCGAAACGTGCGCCAGGTTCCCGAGAGTCGCACTGGACGAACCACTTCCACCACGTAGCTTTTGCGAGCATCGACCCTGCTTTTCCAGCAGCACCATATCTTCCGCCTTCTGGCTTCCGCCGCCCGGTGGTTCCCGCTCCGACGGTTGCTCCGAGCGCCGGTCGGAACCAATGTGGGCAAGGTTCTGAAACGAAAAAACACATTCGAGAACCTTTTGTAGAGCCCGAACCCGTTGTTTACCAAATAGACCACGAATACCTGTAGGAAAGTTTCACTGTTATTCGCCGATAGGACGGAGACTTCATCGGCAAGCAGCGATTGGATCGGTTTCTTCGTAGTTAGACTTGGAAAGCAACAGAGACCTCGCTGGGAAAGAGATTTGAGTGTTGCGGACAGAATTAAGGATATGCTTTATCCTACCAAATGTATGCTCAGGAAATTGCCTATAGAAAATGGTCCAGTTGTAAATTAACTTATCTCAGCTATTGCTCACCTGGTTTGTGGAGCTCTCGTTCAACTGTTTTACAATTGTAGGGAGCGACTAGGGTAGGGACACACAGATTCACACCGGTTAATAAAAATGGAACGGAAAACTTGCAACATAAACTCGCCGGAATCGCTGACTTTCCCCCCAGCAGCATAATACCATACCATTTCGTTCGCAAAAATAGTCAACAAACAAACCAATATGAAAAAAGAAAACATAACATAAATGATCTTTGCAGCCATTTTTGAGCCATTCCATGAGATGATTTTTGAGATGTGAGAAGCAATACACTGCCGTGGAGCATGGAGCAAACAGGGAGAAAATTCACACACAAAACACAACTGGGTAAACCAACTGAAATAGAAAACAAAAACACACACGCACACACAAACACCACATTGGATTGGTTTTTTGCTAGTCAAATGCATTGGATTTCGTTTTATTTTGTATTGTCTTGTAATCTAGTAGGTCCTACCTAAGAGCTAATGTTCTATGTTTTTGCGCTAATATACCCGCGAGCGCATGCGCACAAGGATCGCCGTAGTTTGATGGATCCACGATCCACTAACCCGCCTCTCCGCCCTCATCGTGCAGAAGGCCAATAGGGGGTATGGGTAGCATGGGGTAGGATTTTTAATATTTGGCTGTTCGATTTGCGCGCACCCTAAATGCTCTAAGCTAAATAGAATAGAGAGAAAGATGGAGGAACACAAGTAAGAGAGTCCTCAGGCGTATTGCGGATATTTTTTTGTGAACTCCGAAACTACACAAAGAAACATTTCGATTCGCTGCCGTAGGGATTAAGCTCAGATTATTCGACAGATTCTTTCACACGCTTTCCGATTCGGCTTACTTGCTAATGTGTTCCCGTTCCACCCCGAGCGTTCCCTCTGTCATGCATGTAGTATTAGCACATATTTAAAGACACAAAATAAAAACAGAAAAGAAAAAAAAACACTCAAAACCACAATGCAAGGGCAGGGGGCGAGCACTCGGTCGAAAACGAGCGCGGAAATTATGGCTCTTCTCTAAGCATGTTCAGTTCAAAAAGTTTGTTCCTTCACATTATACTTACGCAAGTGATTTGTACGCATCTACCCTATTCCCTCGACGTCGGTGACTTGCGTATTACAAATAAATTAGTTATGTTCTTACAAGCTAAAGGAGTAAAGGGCATTCACTCGCATTGGAAAAGCGATCAACGAAATGATGAACGATGTAAATAAAGGGAAACAATCGAAACTCTCTTCTATACTCCACCACGACACGAACAGCTTCTACGCTTTCTTTGGGAGCACCGAGCGTCTTGTGTGTGTGTGTCGAATGCTGCTTCTATGATTGTTGTCAAGGTAACAGAACCAATGCCGCCTGTTGACGGCAGAAGAAGCTCATAGAAAATGAAACGGGGCAAACCGGAAACTAATTCATAACTGCCACACGTTGTGCTGCGTAGAAAGTGGTTGCAATATTTGGAAAAAGCGAAACACGCCGAAAATGTAGAAGCTTTTCGTAGGCAGAAGCTCAACCACGAGACGCTTGTGGCGTAGCGTTCTTGCGTGGTTATATAAACTAAAATTAATATAAAAAAACTAGCAAAATAATCAAAACTGGATGCAGTTTTCTCTTAGGCCCTCGCATGAAGCGAATCTCTATGCTGATCACTAAATTCCCTCGATCGATCCACTCTGACAGCGGATACTCTAGGTAATGGAAGTGAAGGGTAACTTTCAATAAATTAAACAAAAAGAGAAAGGATCGATTGATTGATCTTCGAGCATATGCTCGAATTGGGTGTCAGCGAGTAGTAGCGGACCCGGCACGGCACGCGCAGGACCTCCTATCAACCATTCGGCGCGCACGGCCTGCTGAGTGAGCGTTCAGGAATCTTTGGTGTTTGCATGCATGTAATGAGGAGTGCGACAGCGAGAAGGCGGGGGTCAATAGAACGTTTCCGGTTCCGAGGACGACGAGCCGGCCGAGGAGGAGGAGGAGCAGGAGTCGGTGGCTGACGTGGACACGTTCTTGCATGACGCCGCTAGCTTTCGTGGATGTCCCCCCGAAACGCTCGTATTCGTGCCGACGGAAGCGGTACCTACGGCGGTGCTGGTAGTGGTAGTGGCACTCCCATTGCTTCCGGTAGACTTCTTCGACGCCCCGACGACGGCGATGGCTGGCGTGGAGGTCGTTTTAGCCATCACATTCATGGCGTGGTGATGGTGATGCTTCTTGACGCGCCCCTCGAGCGTGGGCTTCACTCCCTTGTGCGACTGCTGCTGTTGTTGGCGCTGTTTGCTGTTAGTGGCCGAGCAGGAGGAGGTGGACGAGGCGGGACTTTGGCGGGTGACGATGGTGGAGTGGTTGTTAGTGGCAGCAGTGTTGGCGCCGCTGCCGGTGCATGCAAGCAGCAAATTACCGTTCGAGTCGACGCTCGAGCTCGCCGAGGACGTGTTGCTCGCCGTACCGAGCCCGGACGATCCACCGCCGGCGCCCTTCGCACCGCCCACCGCGGACGATTTGCGCTTGGCCGCGAGGGCCCGGGCGCGCTGGTTCAGCTGGTGCTGCTTCTCCACCAGCGACAGTTCACTCACCTTGCTGAGCAGCTGCTCGTCCAGCTGCTTCAGTTGATCGTCGATCGATTTGCGCTGCGCGTCGTAGTTCTTGCTGTCGTAGATGGTGTGCTCGCTGCCAGTTCCCACCAGGCCACCGGTGCCGAAGTTGGCGCTGCTGTAGTTCGATGTGCTGCTGCTGCTCGGCGACGAGTAGGCCGTGGGACCACCGCCGGAACCGCCGGCACCACCGCCGGGCAGATTGAGCGAGCTCTGCACGAACGAGGACGGAGGGTTGGACGTTTGGCCGTAGGTGGACGCGTAGCTCGAGACAGCTGCCGCTGCCGCCGCTGCAGCCGCCCCGTACGGCCCGACGACGTGGACGGACGGATCGAGCAGCGAGCCGGTCGCGTTGCTGGTCACGTCGAACGAGTTGCTCGATACGTCCACGTACGATGTCTGCGAGTTGTACGCTCCCAGTGGATTCAGTGCGAAGCTATCCGTCGATAGGTTGTACGATCCGTAGGAGTTTGTCGAGCCACCGTAAACTAACGGAAACGAAACGATACGATCACGAAGCCTTTAGCCTTTAGTATTTAGTGGCAAGGAAACCTGCACAACTTACTTTTCTGTCCCTGATACGCCCGTATCATGGCGTCCTTTTCGGCGAGCCTATTCTCGACCAGCTTGAGGCGCGTCTGCAACTCCGTCACCTTCCGGTTGGCCGCGTGAGCCTCATCCAGGTAGCGGATCTTTTCCTGCTTCGCCTCCGCCAGTATACGCTCCGTTTCCTGCGAGTTACGTTCCATGGCGAGCTTGGCAACGTTGCGCACATTCGACTCCTCCAAGTTGCGCTGCTCTAGTTTGGCACACTCTGACTCCAAGCTGCAGGGGAAAAAACACAAGGACAAACATACAAAATGAGCTCGGCTCGGTAAACAACAACACTTCCTCCACCGACGATTCGGTCGTACCGTAGAATTTGAGCATCCTTTTCACGCAGCTGCCACTTGAGATTGTCGGTTTCGCTGTTGGTGCTGCTGCCACTCCGATTCGGGAGATCGTTGTCGTAGTCGATGCGAAGCTTCCGTTCCGCCTGCTCGCGCCGCTCGCTCGCATTCTGCAGAGACTGCAGGGCGTGCTGCAGCTGGGCACAGCGTTCCACATATACCTGCTTCTGGCGGCACTGCCAAAGAAGAGAGGAAAGCGCACACCCTCGGTTAGTTAGCACAAACATAGACGAATGCAAACGACTTCCTCGTGGGTCGTTTACTTACCTCTTCCTCGAGACGTTTGAGCGCGGTGTCCAGCACGTTGATGTGGATGCGTTGCTCCTCAAGGGTGGCATTTTGTGCCTGCAGCTCGATACACTGTCGTCGGTTTGCATCGACGAGCGATTTATCTAAAAAAAAAACGAAAACAATGTGCGATTAGTATTAGTAATTCTCGGGGAAGAGTGAAGGGCTCCTGAAATACGCACTTTGATTTACTAGTTGCGAGATAAGAACATCCTGCTGCGTCCTCCCGAGCTGGTGGTCGGACGAGGCATGCAGCTGGCTCTGGTACACCTCAACCTGGTCCCGGAAGGCACGATTCAGCTCTTGCAGACGGCGACAGTCTTGCTGGAGGCGTGTTCGCGCGGCGCGTTCCAAACGCTCGCGTCGATCGCACGACTGAACCAGTTCCTCGTGCACCCGATAAATATTTGCTATTTCCTGTTCCAACTGGACCCGCGGAAGAAAAGACATACGGCGTTAGCACACAAACACACACGTTGGGGGCAACTAGGACTAACGTCTTACATTACCTTTTGACTTTTGGCAACCTTCAGGTAGCAACTGTTCAGCTGCTGCTTGAGCAGATGATTCTCCTTCACAATCGCTTCCACCTCCTCCGGGTCGATGTCGTACAGGCGGGTCAGATCCGGTTGACTTTTGCTCTTCAGCTTCCCATTTCCGCCGGCTCCCGGAGCACCTGCACCCTCACTGCCCCTGCGACTGGCACTTTTCGGGCCCTTCTGGCCACCCTTCACGTCGTCTTCCGCACGCTCCGTGGACGCCGTCGAGGTCGTCGACTGTTGGCGACTTCCGTGCCTCGGATTGACCTCGGACAGGACGCCCGAATCTCGAGCATGTGATTCGTGGCCACGGGTGGCCACTCCGGGTCCGCGGGACAGCTTCACCTCCTTTGCCAGGTGTTTCAGCACGTGGCTCTGGTTGATGTACTCCTCGGTGATTTCCGTGAGGTCCTGCATCGGCGTGACCTGCGGTACGGTGACTGCCGATTCACCGTACGATCGCGGTCGTTCCTTCTTCATCATGTACGGTGGTGGGCTGGAGGCATACTCTCGCCCGGACGAAGCCACCGAGCCATAGATGATATCGTCGTGGATGATAAGCGTGTTGTAGGACGACTGCGAGACGTCCATCGACGAGCGGTTCGAGTTCGGTTCCTTCAGCGAGTTCCGATTGGATCCGGTGCCCACCATCGAGCTACGATTCGAGGGCACACTGTCGGGACCGGACGCTCCTCCACCACCACCACCACCAGTGCCAACGTTGGCGTACATCATTATGCCGCCGGTCCGAGATTCCGATATGCTTCGGCTGCTATTACTGCCCCCGGTTGGTGTAGCATAGCGGGTTGAATCCGAGGAGGTGTTGGATGAAAACTTTTCCCCAATGAACCGTCCTTTAGTAGAGGAAGCAACGAGCACGTTAATACAATGTCAAACCTCTTTCGAATCGCTTTCGCGTTCTTACCTTGAATTTCATTCACGGGCGTGACACTTCCCTGCAGATTCTCCTCGCCTTGTGGCTCTACCCGGGCGTGACTCAGGACGTACCGTTCCTCACGCGACAGGTTCTCGTTCGAGGTGGACACGTCCGTATCCGAGCCGGAGAGGCTGCCGATGGGCGATCCCGGGTACTTCGGCAGACCGCTCCCACCATTGGTGGGTGGTGTTTGTGGACATGGCGGGGGTGGTAGCATCGAGGCACCGGACGAAGTCACCATCATCGGTGGCCGCATGAAGGGCAACGATGGGATATGTGGCGGCACCGACTGTTGCTGCTGAGTCGCCGAGCCGGACGTCTTGGTTGCTGATTGACCTGACGGCTTGCCGGCAATGTTGCCAGATCCATTACCAGACTGCTGTTGCTGCTGCTGCTGCTGCTGTTGTTGTTGCGCCAATGCGGGACCGCCAGTTGCGTACTGCGAGTAGCGCATTCCTCCACCCTGAGACATTTTGCCAGACGCTCCCTTAATTATTCACTTTGAAATTCGATCTTTCGATACGCTTGATTCGATTGTTTTTTTAATGTTCTCGATCACTCGCATACATGCACACACGCACTCACATCCACCATCGACACGGTTCGGTTCAGAACATTGTGTACTAATTCACTGTTCCTTCGTGTTTGGGGCTACTGATAGTCGAGTTCAATTGCACCCTTTGAGTAATCGCAGATCAATTCCTGCCGTGTGAAAACGTGTTCGTGTTGCGCTTGTTAAAGCCTAATCGCCATTCTAAATGGAACGAAAACATAATAATAAGAAGAAGAAAAACATTAGATACCATTTGTGAGACGCAAATTCCATTCGCCAGCACCAACACATTCCGAACCGTAGGACGTGCAAGCAATGCTGCTGGTTCGCCCCGGGGAAGAGAACCTGGGATTTTTTGAATCAAAATCCAACGCGCTTTGTCAACCATGACACATACGGGAAAGAATGCGCGACCCTCACGCGCGTTCGCCACACACCACTTATAATACCAACAACATGCGACGATATGTTTTTGAGGGGTTGTAGTAGGCCAAGATAAGCAGGCCGAAGATGATCTACCCCAAACAGACGAACGGAATGTGTGCACATGGTGCAACAGCACGTTATCGATTAACATTCTTGCGTTTGCTGAATCGCTATTGAGCCATATTTATTATGATTACAGGGAGAATATAATAAATAAGCAATAGTATCTCTATCGTACAACACTTCCTATAGCTTCGTAACGCACTACGCTGAAACTTACAATCACGCACCACAGTTTGTGCAAAGTTCACTGCAGTTCCCGAGTACATAGCGCAGCAAAATTGCAACTTTATTCCCTTTAATATTACGCACGTCGTCACAGGCAACACAAGCAGGCAGCACCGGAAAACTATCGAATGGAATGCTATGTTCAGTTATGTTTCCCCCCTACCAGACCCGCGTGGCGGGCCGAGTGCGGCAAGACGGGGGACATGCGGTTAGGCGAGACAGAGACGAACAGCCTCACGTTCACGGGCCGCATCTGGTCGCGAGAGGGAGGCAGGCAGACAGCGCAAAACGCGCAGCAGGCAATCCGACTCACTGGCATTGGAATTCGGAATGTTTGCGCACGACGAAACACACAACGGTGTGTGCGGTGTGCGCGAGGGGATTACGGCGGCGCTGCATATCAGCCCGCTCTGCCTTCTCCTTGCTCATCCACATTGCGCTGCATTCCACAGATCGCCCATCTCGCTCCACCCGACGCAACCACTGCTCGCGAGCGAAGGAGACCTCCAGCATATGTGGGAGACACAAGGGGTTACTTGGATGTTGAAAAATGTATTCGCTGTCCTCGTAGAAATATTGCTCTAGTCTTTTATTCTCCGTTTGCTGGCATTTTTAAGCTTTGCAATCATATTTTGTTGTTGTATAATAGTGCAACTATATGAACCATGGCAGAATATTTGCGAGTCATACACGTCTAATGTCTTCTGCAGAAACATTTCGAACGAAGTTAATATTTGCTCCTTGAATTGAGTTTAAAAACATTTTCGGGAGCTTATGAACATCGCGATCATGATCAGGAGACATCGAACCCGGTGACCTGACTGAAGTAACCTAAATGTTGTTTCCTTCTCAGCCGCTGTACTGCATAACTGTGCGGGGCGCGCATACCAAACGCTGGAGAAAGAGCATCGGGTGTGCACGATCGAAGAAGGATGTAGAGAAATAGGTGGAATAAAATTAAGGAACCACGGCAGACGGCACTAGGGCAAGGGAATCCTTTGGGGTATCGTTCTTCCATGGGGTTTTTCCCATTGAAATCGGCGCACCCCTCTCGACTGAGAATATTCGTACAAGAATAGTATTTCCTTTTTTCACTACCTTTTCATGAAAGAGAAAACGCAGGCACGAAACGATCGACACTTTTAACTTTGGCTTTAGCGACGGACGATCGTACGGGTGTTAGGAGATTTGCACGGAGTTTTAACACCTCGCATCCAGGTCAGCGCTGCACTGCTGTTTTTCTTTTCGCACGTTTTCGCGTCGATCTAGTTATTTCGCATTTCGATCACTACGATTCACTCGGGCTATCAAACTAAAGCAAACTGGTCTGCTACGAGCCGCTGCTGCAGCAATATTTTGCAAATCTGACATGGCGAGCAACACGATTCAATGCAGGTGGGATCATGGTCTCGTCTTGGCAGCTATATTGAATCGGATGTTTCAGTAGCGGAAAATAAAAGGCTTCTTCTGACCAACATCAATTTTGATTCGTAATATGTGGCAATAGCTATTGGAATTTGTTTTAAATTTATTTTAGAATCAATAAGCGAATCATTCCACATAAACGACCTATTGAATTATATTCATCTTGGCTGTTGACAAAGAATGAGTGCCTACATGACAGTTGGCCAAGACTACTTTTTAAACAGGTTCTGTGTGGAATGTTACGCAAAACAATTTTCTTCGGACCACTTTGCATTGTAAATCATTAAAAACGATTGTTTTTAAGTTCTTGTAGATATAAGACGGATGGATTTTTCAAAACGATTATAAATGCCGAACTTGGATATGAAAGGGATTTGACATTTAAACAACATATGTTGTTGTCGAAAATCAAAACAACGACTTCATTGAGTGTCCCAATATTATTGCTCGATCATCAGTGCAAAAATAACACAGTTGGTTAGGAGATAGAAATGCTGCGAAACGGTATGAGACTTGTCGTTGCTGGTGTTAACCGGCTGCAGGCAGGATTGTTAGCTACAAACACGAAAGTTCCTTGGCAAATTGCCTCCGGTACCATTGGTTTCCAGAGGAAAAGCAGGGCCTATTCTTCCACCAGCGATTCCAACCCGCATAAGTTTGATAAGAACGTAATTGATCGTACACGTCTAGCTACCTATGAAGAGATCGTCGATATTGCGAACCACCCTGAAGTGCTGCTGGTAGACGTACGGGAACCATCGGAGCTATCCGCCACTGGCCAGATTCCTACAAGCATCAATATTCCTTGTAAGTTTTATATATGATCGTTCAATACCAGGTGCATTAATATCATATTTGCTGATTGTTGAAATAGTGAAGCAAGTTTCCACCGAACTTCAATTGTCCCCGGCAGCCTTCGAATCGAGGTACGGTCGCAAAAAGCCTGCTGCGGATGATCCTATAATATTCTACTGCCGGATTGGTGTGCGATCAGGGAATGCCGCTAACGAAGCTGATAAATTGGGATTCAAAAGGTATTTGTTGAAATTTTGTGCTAAAAGCAGCTGAGCAAAACACTATCCATTAATATTTTGTTTCCCACGTTTCATTTATTTCAGAGTGAAGAACTACGTCGGATCATGGTTGGAATATGCTGAAAAACAAGGTTTACCTAGTTAAATATTCCGGAGAAATATAAGAACTTTAAAATATCGATTCAGAAATGGTTAGCTAATCGAACTAGGCATAAAATAAAAATAAACTGATCGATCCTTCGCAACACAAACAACGTTTGAAATTTCAAAAGAACGGAAATCTCTCAAGCTGGTAAATAGAAGGCGCTCCGAGAACTCAATTCTTTTTTGTTCGCAACATGTTTAACAAAAAAATGTTTGTCAAAAGACAAACTTACAGGTGCCGGCACAAGACATTCGATTTGCTGGAATCATTTAGTGCTCGTTAGTCATTGCAATAGGTCCAAGCTTGTGAATTACGTAAGTAAATCGTTGCCAGTTGATCTTGGGTAACAACAACGTTAGTCAATTGTATGTCAAATTCGCTCTGAAAACAATTCATGTCAATTTAGAAGTTAATGAAAATGGTTCCAACAAGATGGGTCGGTTTGGTTCGGCGTCTTTACCAAACAATTCCGCGGCGTGACAATGTAGTTCCATGCGGAAACTTCATGGAAAAAAGTCTGACATCAGTTGGAAATGATCACCAAATGTTCAGAGCCTTCATCAGGTCTGTAACAACTACCGCCAACGTTCTAGCGCCTGCTGGTAATGTATCTGTTCCGATTCCGACATTAGTCGCGAAAAATGTCCAAAATGACGCTGCATGTTTGGTCATGTCCATTATGTGCCAATCACAGTTCATTTGTTTTTTGTTGAAATGCTTCTAGAAGTAGCATTTCGTTCGATGGGATATGCCATGTCAGAATTAGCTCGACCGGTCTAGAACACAGAACCGGTTTTCTTGAACGCCATTACGTTAACAAACACGCAATTGGTGGCTTCCTTTCTGTTATCGAATTGTCTTTCGTCAAGGATTGATCGGAAACAGATGTCTAAATCGGTGCTTTTACTACTGAACACTTGCGTTGTGCTGTTCCTCGCAGGTGGATCGCAAGTTAATGATGGAGTGGCTCCAAATACGGACAACTGTGGAGGAAACAAATTCGCCCCAGCTTGCATTGCACCGCAACTGGTGGCCAACTATGATGAAATCGTAGATCTCCCAAATCATCCCGAGAAGCTTCTGATCGACGTTCGCGAGCCTACTGAGTTGGCCGCAACGGGTCGGATTCCGACGAGCATCAACATCCCATGTGAGTTTTTTAGCACTTGCAACCCGGTCAAGAGCGTTCCCGGATATCATGGTTCTTCCCATTTCAGTGAAAACTGTACGAAGTGAGCTTAATCTCAACCCAGAGGTATTTGAAACAAAGTACGGGCGCAAAAAACCTGCGGCCGAAGATCCGATCATTTTTAGCTGCCGTTCAGGTGTCCGAGCAGGGCAGGCAGCGTTCGAGGCCGACCAACTTGGTTTCCAGAAGTAAATCGACTGATAAGCCATGTTTATTAAACAGTCATATGATACAATCTATTTACACGTTTATTTTTAGTGTGAAAAACTATGTTGGCTCTTGGCAGGAGTGGGGACCGCGGCACGGTTTACCCGTTAATTGATTCAAGAAAATGCATCGAAAGATACGAAACATCTGGAGCTATTGCAATCAACAAGTACCGCGATAAACCTTTCGATAAAGATTTTTTTTAGTTTTGAGTTTAATAAATTCGAAACACAAATAACCGATTCATTTCAACAGAGTTTCTTATCAGTTCCGAAAGCGAAATTAAATTCGTACTATCTTTGGATGTAGGTGATAAGGGTTTACCATCTTCGTGTAGAAACTGACATAATTCGTGTGGCTGCTAGCTTTAAAGCAACAATTGTTTCAGCGCCGTTCTAGGTTCCAGTCGTTTTGATTCTTTCGTGGAGCTGCTACATCGAAAGTAAGATGTCGATCGCAACATATGAAGAGGTGTTGGATTTGCCCAACCATCCCGAGAAGCTGCTGATCGATGTGCGAGGCCCAGAGGAGCTTGCCGAAACGGGAAAGATTCCAACGAGTATCAACATTCCACGTAAGTTTTCTGCCTAAGTAGGAAAAGCGGGTTCTGTGTGTTTTAATTGTCCTTTGATTGCCGTTTGCATATATGGTCAATAACGTTGTTTAACTTATGAAACACACCTTCTGTTTCCATGTACTTTTACTGCTATTTCCTCCTATCTATCGCTGGTCCGTTGCTTTGTTTATCGTGTTATGCGAAGTCGATAAAGTGAAGCAAGCTTTCGGCCCGGAAACGTCGGACGAGGAGTTTGCCAGGCTTTATGGCGTTCCAAAGCCAGCACCTGATCACTATCTTATCCTGTCTTGCCGCACCGGACGTCGTAGTCAGATGGCACTCGAAGCGATCACAGAGTTGGGTTACAGAAAGTAAGCTGTTCCTTTTCGGTTCATTTGCATCCACTATTCTTGATTCGGTCGACGCAAAACATCAAATGGTGCTCAACTGTTCAATCGCTGCTGATAACATCATCGCAATTCAAATGACATAGAAAATTGCTCTACTAACCGTATGTCTGGTGGATAATGTATTATGTGTTAAATTTCATGTCGTTTTGCTGTAATATTGCGCTTGTGTGGTTTGGGTTTGAACCTCATGGGCATTGGGCTAAGTTTACCGGTACTTTTCTTTGCAGTGCCCGTGCTGGAGCAGGGACTGAAGATGTCGGCCGATGAATTCAAAGGCAAATTTGGACGAGAAAAACCCGCACCAGAGACGGAAATAATTTTCCACTGCAAAATGGGAGGGCGAGCGCAGAAAGCCGCTGATCTTGCGACCAGCTTAGGATTCGCCAAGTATGTAATATACTAAGATGTTAACAAAGAGCCTTATTAGAATGAAGTTTAAAGTAGACCAACGCATGCTTTTAAAGCCATTTCCGCTTCATTAACTCATGCTTGTACCGATGTTCTAGTGTCGATAACGAATTTTGCTTGCAGGGAAGTTTTACTTAACAGTGGATTAATCTTTGTTTCTTCTCTTTAAGCGCCCGTAACTACAAGGGATCCTGGACCGAATGGGCCGCAAAGCAGGGAAAATGATCGCCCAGATTTGATACCTCAGAATGCTGAAAAAGTTAATAAATCTGCTATCAGTCTTCAATGTTGAATTCATTATATGTTAGTGAAAAGGTATTTCATTTCTTATAGAAGAGAAAAATGATAATTTGTTGCAACATCTTTGAGATGAAACACATGGTACTCCCATGGAAAGGAAACTCGTTCTTTGAATTTCTGCGACTTAATGATGCCACCGTGGGATTGTTTATGCTGTTACAGTGTTTCTGATAGATGTCGCCGGGACCCAAGAGCCGAGAAAAGAATGTGCTGACTATAAGAAATAATTTAGAACCAGTTTTTGTTCGCTTTCCCAGATCAAATATTCTCGATTCGCCATTTTTGTCTACTTGACAAAACTGTCCACAATCTCGCCTCAACACTCGAAGTCGGTCGTTTCCTCAATACATGCTTCACTTATTTTAAACAAACATTCTTTGAGACGCAGACAAACTAAAGACGCACACAAGTTATGAACTTATCTGAGCAACGCAAAAGCGGTACAATCTTTTGGTCCAACAATACATTCGTCACCTCTCGATTCGAGCTGATATAAAACGGATGCATCAGGAACGTGTCGACATCAGAAGCCAGTTAGAAGCCCAACAGTGCGGAAAGTACTTTACTAACTTCCTACAAGCCAGCTGGAATCCAAGCGCGAGTCAAAAGATGGACAAGGAACAGATAAAAGCCAGACTTATCCGGGAAGAAATCGGTAAACTTCCTAAGGGAGCATCCGAGGCCGATCGCGAGGCGGCAGTGAAGAGAGCCTTGGCATATTTTAATGCTCACTATTGAATAAAATTATGCAGCATAAGCGTTGATTCCCAAAATGAGCTGCTTATTTAGCTAAGGAAACAAAGTCTAGCCGTTTATAATCATTTTGCATCATCCGAAACGATAATGATAAGAGGGCTTATGGTAGAAATGGTATTGCAACACATTTTGCAGTTTCTTTCCAGCTCGTTCAGATACCCGAAAAGGCGCTGCTACCGAACAAAATAATAAAAAAGCGGGATTTTTCAGGGTAAAATGTAGATTTCAAAAATTCAAAACTATACATTGTGATAAAAAAGTAACGCTCACACCTCCTCGTAGTCCCATTTTCTCACAATGACAATTCTTCTAGCTTTCCCCAGCTGCTTCCGGCCTTCAGTTTCACTCGCAACGGAACACTAAGCTTGGCGCAGTTCTCCATGCTCGAACGGAGTATTTTGGCGACTTTGGGAAGCTGGCCACGCGGTACCTCGTAGATGAGCTCGTCGTGTAAGTGCAGCACTAGCCGGATCGTGCTGAGATCGAGCACGTCGCGGTACTTGCGCAGATTGCGTACCATGCGCACGATCGCGTTCTTGAGAATGTCAGCGGCAGAGCCCTGGATCGTGGTGCATACGGCTTGCCGTTCCGCCTCGGCCCGTTCGCTACTGTCAGCACTGTTGATGGCGGGCAGGTAGCGTCTGCGCCCGGTTAGCGTCTCGATGTAGCCAAGCTGGCGCGTTAACTGCACGACCCGCTCCGTGTAGCGCCGGATGTCCGGGTAGGACGCATGGAATTGCTCCATCAGCGTTCGAGCAGCATCTTCATCGATCTGCAGCTCGGCTGCCATCGACCGAACGCCCATACCGTAGATAACGCCGTATACAATCGCCTTGGTGCGATTCCGTAGCTCGTCGGATACATCCGCTTCCCGTTCCAGTTGGTTCCACCGTGCGGCAAGAGATCGAAAGACATCTCTTTTCCCCACCGCCTGATTGCTCAAAGCCTCCATTAGACGGCGATCCTGCGAAAGGTGCGTCAGGATGCATAGTTCTAGCTGGCAAAAGTCGGCAGACAGCAACACCACGCCCGGGTGGCTGCAGATGAACGTGCTTCGGCAGCTGAATCGCTCCGCAATCGGCGAACCGGGCACATCAAAGTCTTTCACCACCGTCTGCAGGTTCGGTTCGTGCATCGTGATACGCCCGGTCGAAGTGTAGCAGAAACTGCGCCCATGAATGCGGCCCGTTCGCGGGCAGATTGCACGGTAGAGAGGCTCGATCGTGCGTGTCAGATTACTCTCGATCTTGCGGTACGCAATCACCAGCGCTGCTAAAGGTGAATCGAGCCGTTCCAGTGTTTGCCGTGTCGTGCGAATACGCTTACGATTCTCCCCGGCTGCGGCTAGTCGTAAGGCAATGGCCACTGCACGCGATGATCCAAAATCGAGCCGTCGGTTGCCGTTTAGTTTGCGCGCGTCCTCTGCAATCCGTTCGCGGCACGCTTTAAGGCGTCCGATCAATGCGCTGAGCTGATGCCGATCGACCGGAAATCCGTCCAGTTCACAACGGGCCAGGGCCAGCTGGACGGGCATCTCTCTGGATGCAAAGCACGTCAGGAGCGTTTCGCCACCGTTCTCAGCGAGTCGATCGAGTACCGAGTCCATCAGGTGATCGACAATAAGACATTCTACTGCACACCTTCAAGTAAAAGAAATGTTAGAAATTACATTGAGATTTTCGTCTAAAAAGTTTTAAATTTAGTGTTCGTGTTTTTCAAAAATTGAAAAAAGCGCAGGATGAAAAATACAAATGCTAAAAACACATAACAATGCCATAGGGTAACATACTTGGCAAAGCAGAGTCACCTTGAATAGTTTTTTAAGTTAAATTGCCGAATGAACAGAAATAATGAGAGCGACAGGTTTTTAGAAAAAAATTTCATTAAGAAATTTTCTGTCGTTCAAAAAAGACAAACCTGTAGTTGGAGAGAATATTAATTTCCACAAACTTTTTTCGATTTCTTTACCTACACCAAAATTTCTCGTTTCTTTATTTTATTATGTTTACGTTACCAAAAACAAATTACGCCGGATTTTACATTGTAGCAAAATTAAATGTTGCAATCGACATTTCCCGATCAATCCCAAGTTTGTAACAAGCCTTCCGAAGGTTATGACTCATCTATTTTACCAGTTGCTTCTTTCACACAACTCGATCTCGTAATCTCTCTCCCAATAGTAATCGCCAGATTTTCAAAGCAGATAAGTTAACCCATTGGAACTGAGAGTTGCTTTAGCGGATGATTATGGGGTAGGCGGTCATAAGAACAAATGGTAAGAAAGTCGGACGCTGTTATCATTTGCGAGGCATAAATAAACAAAGTATGAGCAAGGCAGAAGTATTATTGTGCCCGGATGTAACACTTGATTGAAATAAAAACCCTTATTCAATGTTGCCTCTTGCAACACTATCGTATACAAACAGTTTTTTAAGACTTTCCACATTCTCGCCTCAACACTCGCCGTTGCCTCCAATACATGCTTCACTTATTTTAAACAAAACATTCTTTGAGACGCAGAGAAAGTAATGATGCATACAATTATATGAAATAAACTTCTCTGAGCAACGCAAAAGCGCTACAATCATTTAGTCCAACACATCGCTTCTCGATTCGAGCTGATATAAAACGGATGCATCAGGAACGTGTCGACATCAGAAGCCAGTTAGAAGCCCAACAGTGCGGAAAGCGTTACTAACTTCCTACAAGCCAACTGGAAACCAAGCACGAGTAGCAAAAATGGACAAGAAGGCAGATAGGGCTAATAGTATTAAAGCCAATATAACTCAATTGCCTCACGGAACAAAAGGAGAGCAACGAGCGCAGGCAGTACGTCAAGCTACCCAGGCAGCAGATGCAGCCAAAAAGAAATGAATAAAGCTGCAGTATATGCAGATGTCTCTGCCATGAGCTAATGCTTAGAAAGCCGCTAGTGTGCTGTTTAATTTCGTGTGATAACTCCGAAAATGTGAATCCGAAATGTGAGTGAAATGAATAAGATGTGCATTAATCAGACTCCGCACTCACCGTTGTTTTGCGTCGATGGGGCTGTGATGGTTCATTCCGTAGCCGATCCATTTAGGCGATATCCAGCGCTGTCCGGTCCACCTGAGTTCTGCTTGTTGCAACCCAGGACAGTGTCGCGCAATCATGGCTTCCACCGTCAAAGTTTTCTCCTCCGTCTGCATCAACCAGCAAGCTACTCGCGGGTCTTGCACCGTGGCGAAAACTTCCTCCAACACGCCAACACTTCGCAGCAACCCGGCCTTATAGAATACTTTCAGTTGATCCTTGGCGTCTAGCAGCGTGACGGAGAGCCCTTCCTTCTGGAGTAATGTTCGTATCGTTTGTCGTTTTTCCTCGTCATCGATCACTGTGCCGTTTTGCAGATCCATGTAGTAAACGGTGGCGTCTTTCGGCTGTCCACCCTTACAACCCGTGATACCGACACCGGCCAGGTAGAGATCACCATCGAAAGTAAACGATCGTTTACTGTGTCTTCCATAGAACTCCACCGCGGCTTGTGGGACTTTCTTCAAAAGGTGTCCTCCAATTTTAAGATCCTCTGCACCATCCGGTGGAACACTTTCGTCCCGCGCAACACCGCAAGCGACCGACAAGCGATCGTACTCGTTAACGGTCTTAAGAAATTGTTCGTAAACGAGACGATCAGCACAAACATCCACGATTCGAAGAGACTTCGGATAGCGATCGTCATTGTCTGCGGAGCGTCGATGATCGGTCATCAGAAGCGAGTTATGGAACTGGCCTGAGCAACCCACCGAAGAATCCACCCGAGAGAGGACACTGCTAGATGATTGATCTTGTCTTTTCGGTTGCTGTTCAACAGGGTTAGTCGACATCACTGTTGCCGTTTCCGCCAGTTCCGGTGTAGTCGACGTTTTGACTGCTTCGTCTTGGGTTGTCCAATTGGGATTTTCTAAGCCGTGCTCTAGCTGGAGAAAGGTACGCGCTTCCTGTATAAGCAATCGGGCCGCTTCCTCTACCGTCATCCCAGCTCGCCCGGTGAGGTACAGGTTACGTAGGTTTTTGCGTCGCGCTGCATCATACTCGTTTTCGTCTTCACGCAATCGCTCCGCTTCGAAGCTGGTACGATTATAGAGGATCTTCTCGACCGTCAACCGATCGGCGTTAGCGAGCTCCGCCAGTCCGGGAATGCCTCCGTCGTACAACAATCGAGCCCTTTGCCCGTTCAGGGAAGGAATTCTCATCAGATCCAACAGCTCATGTGCGACACCGAAAAACAGACGCTCTCGGAACTGGCTTACGATCAGCTGCACCAACGTCCAGTGAAGCGCATGGCAAAAAGAAGTCACGATGCCGGCGAAGGTGGCTGAAATTTGCTGCAGACTTTGCAGCAATCCCCGGCAACACTTGAACTTTCTCGCGACCGTACACAGCGGCACCTCGTTGACCAGCTCGAGCAGCGCCAGGGCGGTGTAGAACCGTTTGTGTATTTGTAGCGCACGGTAGTCCAAATTCCCGGTGCCACGCATGGCCCGTACCATGAACGATTCCTTCACACCGACCAGCTCACCGACGCGCTTGGAAGCCACCGGCAACTTTTCCCAGAGGTCGAGGAAATCCATCCAATCTATCTGTTGCCATTGGTACGCCACCGAGTATGGCGTGACAAGGTAGACCGCGTGCAGTTCCGATTCCAACACAAAGCACTGGCGTGCCTTTTGCAGTTCGCTAAACAGGAGAAACCCATCCTTTGGAGGAAGGGACGCAGCAAGACAAGCATGCCCGAGACGGGTGGCAGAAAGGTGAACCATCTTGGCATCTTCTTTCTCTTCCGTTGCTCCTGCACCGCCCTTTTGCAGTCGAATAAATTCGTACTCTAGTAGAAATTCTATACACGAAGCGATCGGATCCGATTCGCTCTCTTCATCATTCTCGTTCGAAGGAGGTTGGGGCGGTTGTTTTTGCACTCGTTTCGCACTAAGTATTAATTGATCATCCACTTCGAATCGATAGCCTCGCTCGCAGCTGTACAGGGTCGTGTTAACGAATGATTCCAATTCCTTTGTGGTGCTCGCACTTCCAGATGCAATTATTTCTAATACGGCTCTCTTTAGATGAGTCTAAAAGCAATATCGAAAGGATAAGATTAGTAAAACAAAAATAATGGTGTGTGGGGCATGCTCTTACATAATTCTCACTATCCAAACACGATCGAACCGGAGGCAGTACGGTCCCTACAAGCTCGCGTCCAATCTTTTCCTCCGTCGGTGAACAGATCAGCACAGATTCTCCCAGCGTATCGCGACCTTTTCTTCCCGCTCGCCCAATCATCTGCTTGTAGGTAAGGGCACTCATCTGGCGGCCACCGAATTTGGGTGTGCGTACAATGACACGCCGCGCTGGAAGGTTCACGCCACTGCTTAACGTGCTCGTGGCAACGATAATCCTGAGCGCACCGTCCCGAAAGGACGCCTCGATGATGTCCCGCTCGTCCGTTGTCAACCCGGCATGATGGAAAGCGACACCGTACCTCACAGTCTTCTCTAGAACGCTATCTAACGCCGCAGGACAGTTGCGAAGTTGCAGCAAGACTTCCTCCAGCCGGTCTCCATCGAACTGCCCATTTATCCTTTCGCTCAGCTCTCGGTGAGGATGCGATTCCTTTCGTAGGCCATGAAGGGTACTGGCCAGTGCAATGGCCAACTGTTCGCACCAGTCTTTCGAGGGACAGAATACTATCACTGAGCATCCTTCGAGAATCGTCTCCAGGCATAGGAGGGCCACGTGATCAGGATCTTTGGGTATCGGACAATCCAACAAAGTGCCATCGAGTACCCGTAAAGCCCGCCGTGTTCCTTCAATCGGTGCGGCACCGTAGATTGTGTTTCCAATTTTTATCATCTCCACCAGCTCGATGGGACGAAAATCGGTATGAAAAAGCTCCGCGTCCAACCATCGAGCGAGCAGATCGATGTTGGGCAACGTGGCCGACATGCAGACAACTTGTATTCGATGCTCGTTCTGTTTGGCCACGAACCGGATCTTTGTTAGCAGCAGCTCCAGTATGTAACCCCGGGATGGATCGGAAATGAGATGGGCCTCGTCTACCACCACCATCCCGAGCGAGGAAAGGTTTGATTGCTCCAGCAGCCGATTTACGATCGAATTGGCTTTCTCAATCGTGCAGACTGCAAGATCGACCGACTCGAATCCGCCCGGTGGATGATAACCTCCGTAGAATCCCTCCACACGCATCCCACTCGATGCCAGAAGGTCCCTTAGGTAGAGCATCTTTTCACGCGCGACAGCCACAAACGGCAAGATCAGCAAAACTTTCAACTTTCGTTCGGCGATCGTTTTAGCCATGAGGAATTCACTCACCAGCGTCTTACCGGCCGATGTTGGTGCACTATAAACAAGGTTTTTGCCTTCCAAAAGAACCTGCAATAATAAAAAAAAAAAAACAAACGTTAACAAATGCCTCCGTGTTTTGTATTTCTGATTGTATTTACCTCTTTCCGCGACAAACAATCCACTTGCCATTGAAACAACTCCACAATCCCCTTCTTAGCGTATTCATCCGAGACAGTAGTCGGAAGACCCCAGCTTGCAAGTGATCGCAAATCTTTTGAATTATCGAAGCTCATACTACAGTCGAGCTGCTCTCGAGTTTCCTTCACCAAACTGGTACTTTGCGTTCGATTGCAATTTTCAGACAATACAACACTATCGTTAGTGTTTCGGATTGTTGTCAACATTGCTTGCAGCGTTGGGCCGCTGCCGGTTTTATCGGATTCAATCAAATCGAGCACATCATTCGATTGATCACCGTTCGGATGTTGACGAAACATCCCTGATCCTATCGGACCCAGTGGTTGGGAAAATGTAACATTCTCAATGTTCAACAATACATCCTCGATCGTATCGTTTGCCGAGTCTGTTACGCGTAAGGACTCCTCCAGGCCCGTATTCTCTTCTGCTTCCTCGATCATAAGATCACTAGAGATAGCACGATCGAAAACGGTTTCACTAAAAATTTCCTGTTCACTTTCGCTCATGCTCATGCTGGCAAGTGATGACCGCAAAGGATACTGCTCAGTCTCAGAAGGCTCGGGACGCAATTGAACAGGCGTTGTTCGATCATACTTATCGAGAGTGAAGTCACTTTGATCGAACAGTGTGTGATAACTTGTTTCTTTGGGATCATCCTGATGAGATTGAAGTGTTTGACTGCGTGCTGCATCCACCGAAAAGATGCTGCTCTGGAACAGATCATCATACTCATTGTTACTTATGCGGGCAATTTTCTCTGGGGATGGATCATCGTCCCTAGAAGCGCGGTTTGATTCTATTGCTCGTGAACATGAACCAACTAGGGGTTTGTCTGTACGAGCCTTACTGCCACGTGCTGAGCTTTCCAACGGCAGTGCACGTTCAAAACCATCCGGTATGTTTTCCTTTTCTCCAACTTGAGAGGAAGATTGTCCATCCTTGCTGGTAGCACCAACAACCTGTTGATCTTTACACTGACTTCCATCGAGTGTGGTGTTTGATCGCTTGGTTGTTCGTTTGCTAGTTTTACGTGTCCTGCTCTGCGTGGAAATGATCTGCAATCGTTCCCGTACACTACGCTGTCGGGAGAGTTCTGCCGAACCTTTCACATTCGTTGGTGATTCCTCGATCACCTCTTCGGTACTACTTTGCCGATTTGTCCGCTGATTCTGGGACGATCGAGTTGTCCGTCGATCCGCCGCGGTAACCGATGGAGGTGTAAATGGTTTCGAAAGCTGTCGTTCCAATGCCTCCAAAGTGTTGTCGCCAAGCTGCAGCGACTGTGAAAATTCGGTCATTATTACCACGCAGAACCGAGGCACTTGCACCGCAAACTGTAATCATAATAAACTCATAATAAATTCAAAACATCGTTGACAACCCGCCATTTGTTGTCATTCGTATCTACGTCCCATGTGCTAGTGATAATTGATACAACTCCAATAAATGGGATCCAATCCTTCAGAATCCGTCAAGGGATCGAATCTTTGGGTCTTCCGAGTCCCGATTCTGCCAAAACTAGTCAGTCGAGTGTCAAACGTTGTTCGGTTCGCACCGCGTATTTGCAGCTCGTACACCAAGTTGGTGTCCATTCGCCTTGCAGGTAGAACCTCATCCGCTTAACGCTAGGTATTGTTTTTATAAGAGGTTTAAGAAATACAAAATTCGCACAACGAAGAAAATATTCCTATAAAGTTCGCCCTAAAAGAAAACGTTCTATCAGTTGTTGCCCATGTTTGGTGATGTGTTCCCAGAAAAGTCCTCGGAAAAAGGTGTTCTTTGTCGTGTATGTGGTTCACTCTCGGCTCTGCTGGTAGCGCTTTGCTTGCGGTTTCTCGCATTCCAAGAAAACGAGATAATCTCAGAGATGCAACACGAGAGTATCGTCTTCTTGCGGCTTCGTTGCCATGGTGTTTTCCGTGCGTCTTCGAAATGGTAGCCCGGGAACAATGATCTCATCCGTTTTTCGCGAGAAGGCCTGAACTCGGTAGATACACCGTTTGCATCGATCGATCGATGGACGATGAATCGTGATCGCGGACCGAAGAATTTTGATTAATAAGCTGTGAAAGTGATCAATGAAAGTGTGGGAAAATGAGTATTTAAATTGATATGGGAAAAGAAAACAACTGCTATCGAGTTCTGTCGATCGTTTTCTTTGCGATCCTGTGCAGTGCCTGTTTTGCCATTTACCCACCATCGAGACAAGTTCCGCCGTAGAAAAACACAGATTGAATGCGGTAAAGAGAGTGAATGACGGTGAACAGATTAAGAAGCAAATCTTTAGAATATCGTATAGAAGGAGAACCATGTTTCGTGCGTTTGCCGTCCGAGTTTCACAAACTACAACCCTGTGCAAAGGCGTGTTACGATCAAACAAATGTGTATTATTATCGATGACCAACGGGCGCCCAGCTGTGGGCAGTAATGCGACCGTAAATGTTTACAGGTTTTTGGTGCGCCAATGGCAAAGAAATGACCTCATAGAGGAAACACGTCGGGCATTTTTCCATCTGAACAACCTGCAAAAGAACGTGAACCATCGTCGTGTATAGCGAGGTTTAGACTGTAGTTCTCAGTTAAAAGATAAGAGCTCACCTTTAGCCGGCTCCCGTGGGGTGTTTCTGTCAAAGAAACTGATAAGAGGATTCTTTGTCACCAGCGAAACCTGATAAGGTTACGAAACATTCCACCGGTTGCGTGAGAACTTTCTTTACTTTTGCTAATATTTGTAAACTTCTCTTTCAGATTAAAAAATCATTGAATCATTATAATCTACGTTGTGCATTGTTATATTGCCAAATACAGCAGATGAGTCAGTAGAACTGATAGCTTTTCGGAACCAAAGCCAGAAGGAGTTAAGGGGAAGAAATAATTGAAATCTCGTTGCTGTATCGTGCAACCTCCCTTGGTTGGATCGTGAATCATATTACTGAGACGAGAACTTGAACTGGTTCGAGAACACGCACATTTAATACTTCTTTGCACTGGATCCAATCAAAACGGGATTTCCCACTGCGGCGAAGAAAGTCGAATGGCAACTTTTCGGAAACCCCCGTTCCAGTTTACTTATCCTCCGTTACGGTTATATTGATTTTTCACGCCTTCAATTCTTTCTTCTTCATTGGTCGGTGGAGCATCGACTTTGATTGAGTAACACCATCGTGCTCAGTACCCTTCAAATTTACTTTGAAGGGTAAATATTGAAAATAAAGTCTGCCCTGTTGCTCCAGATGAATGCTCGTTATGCCTCAAGTGTATCGAGGAGGGGTAAAGTTGCTAAAATTAAATATCGTTTATTTGCAACTTTTTCTTTTATCTTGACACATAAGAAAATGAGGCAAATGGTTTGACTCTGGCGCTATGTTTTCAATATGATCTGGTGGAACAAAGCGCGTAGGTTTCTACTCCAAAGAAAGGCGACGTGAAAACAGACCGTCCATAATGTTTATGAAAAAAAACATACAGAAAAACACACACACCCGGGATGGTCAAATGCCGGGTGCAAATATCATATTATGAATGTGTCTTCCCACTCCCACACGACCTTCCTTTGGCATGGGGGTTCCGAATGAATGGAGATTCGAGGTGAGCAAAATCCAAAGGAGAGTTTTAAAAATACACCCATCTTACTAGAAACAATAAAGGAAAACCGCACGCCAGGCAGTGGCGGGGGTAAAAGTTGGCGAGGCCAACCGTTGCCTATGCCCTCGAACATAAACAACGCCTTGCGTTACTATTTATGCGTAACCGTGCGGCGGCGGCCAGTCACCAGACTAAACTTCATTCGCGGTGAAATGGCCATGGGAGGGCCAGCGACAGATCGTGCTAGGGATGCGAGCTATGGTATTTTTTTCTCATTCAACAAACATTTGGTGTGTTTCAGAGGTTGCATTCAGCAGAACGTTTGTGGCGTTGGCTCAGGGAACGTACCTTCTACTTCTTCTTTTTCTATTAATAAACACGGACGGGACCGAGCTGTTCCTTCTCGGTAGCCCCCCAGCATCGAAAGCAAAACATAAGCTAAAAATTTGAAACGACATCACCTACATCGTTTCCCTCTGGCACCTGTAAGAGGATAACCCTCCTACGCGCCCAACTACTTTAAATCAGTCCACAAAGAAAAAAAGGAAGAGAAACACTGGTCAGCTGGCCATGATGGGGCGATACGATTGTTGGTTTCATACTCCACCGAGGTTTCCATAGGGGAGTCCAACGTTCCAAAGTGTGCCCCACCCACGCGGACCGACTTTTGTCGTCTTTTAAAGCAAGGCAACACATGCCGATCAACGGGTTTTCGATGCAAATAGCATATCTGACACGCGGAATAGGTGTATCATAATCACACCGTTGCCTTTTGAGGCCATATAAGATCGCCTCCGATGAAGATTGCTGGTAAAGAATAAAGCAAACGTTCAGCGAAGGTGTTGACTTACTCTTGTACTTATTTGGTCATCGGGGAAGAACCGTTCGTAACAACAACGGGCATCATCCTTCCAAACACCTTTTTCTTTTGGCCCGTATGATCGACCATTCTAAATTCTCCTGTTTGTTCGCTTTCGGCTGGCCGATCTCGATTGGTCGTCGATCAGCAAACGGATCGAGTAGGTTGGTGGCGCTTACGTCAGAATTTGTCCGTCGAGATTCGCGACGTCGTTTATCCTTGGGTGTGTGTGCGTTGCTCATTTTCATTGCCTTTTGGTGACGCGAAGTTCAGAGCATTGCAGGTTCCCGCGATCGTTTGACCAGGGTAGGAAGGAAAGGCCCGATGTTGTATGTCGTCACGGAAGGTGACGCATAAAGCAGGAATTAAAAACAGCTACAACAGGCACTTAAATGGTACTATGGGGAACAAGTCCGCCAGTCCAAGTCCACTTGTTGTTCGTCCCTCCCCCCTCTCCTAGAGAGACCTAGGCGGCCAGTTGTTGTATGTTCTTGCTCGCCCTCGGAAAAGGCGCTGACTCGGCTTAACTCGACTACCGCGGGAACGAAGGAAATCCACATGGAACAACAAACACACATACAAAACCAGCTGGGCAAAGGTCGAGGAAGGAACGTCGATGGCCGAACAGGTGGGGGAGAAGCGGGGGTCAGTTTGTGGCCCACTAACGACGGCTTGGTTTCCCCGCCAGGGCCTTCAATGTCAAGTGCACGCCACGGGTTTTTCGTCCGGGGGCGACAACGACCGTTTGCCAGTCCTTCGCCTCGTTTGCCATAGGGTGGCCATCACTTTTGTTTTTATTATGAATTCCCCTCCCCCTCCCTTCTCCTTGGGCGCGTGCCTTTCTCCCGCCGCCCCGTCGATGATAATAACAAATGAGGGTGACGCCACCGTACGTTGACTGGCGGCTGGCTTGGCCAAGTGGTTACGGCTTGCGTGATTAAGAGCAGCACGAACGCTCTTGAGAAGATGGGCCGCGACGGATATTAAGTGCGATCTAGGGTTTGCTGTGCCAGCGAATGAAAAATGGACTTTTGGTTTTTTTGTGCCCTCCACCGTCTGTTCCTTAGGTTCTCCCACGGCAGACAATCTAAACATCCAGTGGGAAAATGTCCCCAGCGAAGCTTCTTTTTGCCACTTTCACAGCGAATTGAAACAAGTTTGAGGCTGAGGCAAAATTAAACGATTTACTAATTTACCATAGTTCTTGGAATACGAAGTTTTAGATTCAAGCTTGAGATGAATCGATAAGATAAATAAGCTTTCATTTAAAAGAACGATCATTTAGTGACGAATGCAAACAAATCCAAACCTCGTTTATAAACCATCATCTGTATGTTATAAGTAAATATTAAATTATTAGTAAATAACATGATTTTACACGTGATGGACCGTCGCGCATTTCCATCCATATGCCACATCCCGCGCTTATTTATCGTCGGTGGTACTGTCATGTCGTGTGTCAGACCTTTTTCGGTTCTCCCGAAGGGAACCTCCTCTTTCCGTTCCGCCTAGTTTGGATGGACGACGCTCTTCGAGCCGCACTGGAACGAAATAAATAAGACGGAGGCCCACCAGGCAAAGTCGGCAAGTCGGCAAATAGAGCGAATCGAAGATCAATCAAAGCGGTTGGTAGAGGAGGGTGGAAATGAGGGCTGCGTGCGTGGGTTGGAGAGAATCATAACGTCGCAGAAAGTGCGTAACGATCGCGATCGAACTGGTTGCGTAGGTTTGAGGTTTGAGGGGTGGTTGGTTCGGAAGTATGGTTTGTAGAGATGATGGCCTTCGAAAAAATGTAGATGCTGGCTTCGGGTTCTCGGTCCGGGTCTCTCGTTTTCTCAATCCTCCACACATCCGGCCTGAGAGAGGGGCAGAGGAGGGAGTGTTTGGTAAATTGAAAAAATACATCATTTGAAGGAACCTTGCCTCCGACCCAGCTGTGCATCGCTTACTAATCCGTGGCAAACGTGTCTATACGATTAACGCTAATGCTCGATCTCCAATTTATTTCCCCCATCGTTGCAGGAACACGTCCCGGGGGTGGTT
Source organism: Anopheles sinensis (assembly GCA_000441895.2). Classification (NCBI taxonomy): domain Eukaryota; kingdom Metazoa; phylum Arthropoda; class Insecta; order Diptera; family Culicidae; genus Anopheles; species Anopheles sinensis. The sequence goes on along the minus strand of KE525352.1, from coordinate 3,921,714 downwards.
CACCATTCTCGATCGCAGCCAACGCGAACCGTGAGCTCTTCCGGTTGAATGATTTCGTTCGAGCCGCAGCCATAACCACATCCGTGCTGAGGTGAGACTTGCGACTACGGCGAGTAGGGAACACACGGCGATCGTGCCAGAAAGAAGCGCGCACGATCGCAGCACAGAAAAAAGGCAGAAGATCGTCCATCATCCCCGACCGTTCTCGACGCACACTACAACGGAGCGTACCCCTTGAAGCAACCTGCAATTGCATCACCATCTCATCACTACCAGTAGCATCAAAATGCCTGTGTTCCACACAAAAACCATCGAGAGCATCTTGGAGCCAGTGGCTCAGCAGGTATGCAACTCCCCCGCCCAGCTCGGGAACCCCGCTTGACCGGGACATCAGGTCTGGACGAAAGATCTGGTTTATATTCTTCGACGTGCGCTCGCTAGTAGCACAGATGGGCTGTTATTTTTATTTACCAACAAGTAGAGCACCCGGCGGAACGGATGTTTCTCAAAACCCGATACTCACCGGTTTGACTTTTGAAAGTTTTTGGATTCTTACCTAAACATAGGCACCGTTCCGTTATGTTTCGTTATGCAAGTGATGCTCTCGCCGCCAGTTGGAAGGAGATCTTTTGCCTTCCCGGGGGAAGAAAGAGCGCCGGTCGGCAATGCTGCAGAAGTTAATTTTAGCACAAGCGTGCTGTCGATACTCGACGTCGATGATGGAAAGGGTTGAAGCGAATCTGCCCTTCTAACCTCTTGGTGCGGCTAGATTTTGTCTGCACGGTGAACAACGGAACAGTTCATCAGACCCAAATCGCTACGCACATGTACTTGAAATGGCTGATGGAGAGCTCAGTAGTTTTTTTTCTTTTTAAGCATGTTAATTGGAAACGTTTGCCATCGAGCACGTGTTGGTACATGCAAGCACAGAAGAACGGAAAACATATTCCTTCCTCGCGTATGGTTGGAGTTTTTGAAATGGGAACGCGCTTACTACACGGATCGTGAAATTGGAGTAGGTGTCGGAGGGAGTTCTATCCCTCAAACGTTGGCCTTTTTTTCCGCGCACCATTCAACCAACCCATCCGGACGCGGTGGACGCGAGGGCATAGTGTTCGCTTGCCGAAAATAAACTATGAATCATCCGTAAATAAGCGTGACACATGAGCACGCGGGGGAACGAAGACGTCACTGACGGCATCCGCACCGTGTTCCTTCTGTTGCCCTGCTGGTTGAGGTCCGGTGCAACAACTTACCGCAAAACATACCCGCTCGCACCTTTTGATAGCCTGTCTGTCAGCTTATTCGATGTGGTTTTCCGGTTTTTACGATGTATTTTTATTAACGGCTACAAGACGACTTCTCCCCGAAATGGTCGGAAAGATGGACTGTTGTGAGGAGGCGAAAGATGATGTTTCTTGCATCAGTATTGTGAGCCATTTTATAAAAAAAAGAAACTAAAGGATGCATCTTTTACACAGGCAAATAAGGTGGTCGGTCGGAAATGGTTAGGCCCTGGTTGTGGGTGATTTACTGACGCCACAGATATCTCGACCATTGGGGCACTATTTATTACCGTTGCCATTGGAAGCTGGCTGTCTGATGTTGCCATTACATGGCCAAAGTGCTTCTATTCTTTTGTGAGCTCAGTATATTTTCTACCAATTGCAACGCGCAATACTTTGATAGAACCTTGGCTTTTCTGTTGACGACTGCCATTAGCAATGGCTGGTGAGTGATTAATGGGGAAATTAAATTGAACTCAATCAACTTGCCAAGTGTCGATAAGCATTTGCTGCAACCCTCACGTAGTCTCAATTGTGTGCTGTACATTGATTGCAATTTTATAGGAAATGTCGCTACGAATGCAATCGGAGCGTATATCGATTGGTGGTAGAAAAAAGAATTGCGCAAATTTTGGCAGCGTTTCTTGATAAAACTTCCATTGGCATACTTTTTGTAAAGCATTTGGTTAACAGAGCAATTTTTTTCTCTTCATTTTATATTTACGGCCGCTGTATGCGCCTGGCTTTTTGGGTAGCTTCCAATAATTTTGCGCTATAAAGAGATGCATTTTCAAATAAAAAACGAACCCCTCGGGTCTCTTTCTCGTGGAAGTGCATCGTTAGGGTTATGAACGTAATTTTCTCGTGATTTTCAAGGAAACGTGCTTAAATTATTGTTTCAAAACCGTGGGAATGACAATGAAATGAATAAAAAAGCGGTGGGAAAGATGTCAAAACACATGTGTGTACAAATGAAAGCCATGTTTTAGTGCAATTTGTGCAAAGTGTTATCTTTATCTGAAAAGTGTGTTTATTTGTTTGTCTCGTAGGTCTCCCGGTTGGTGATACTGCACGAAGAGGCCGAAGATGGAAATGCTATGCCGGATCTCGGCCGGCCAGTGCAAGCCGTGTCGCTGGCGGTGACGAATCTGGTCCGCGTTGGGCGCGAAACCATACAAAACTCGGACGACGACATTCTCAAGCAGGACATGCCATCGTCCCTGACGCGCGTTGAAACGGCCGCCCAGCTGCTGGAGGAAGCGTCACTGATGCTCCGTTCGGAACCCTTCTCCGGTCCGGCACGCAAGAAGCTGATCGAGGGTTCTCGTGGCATCCTGCAGGGTACGTCCTCGTTGCTGCTGTGTTTCGACGAGTCCGAGGTGCGCAAGATCGTGCGCGAGTGCAAGCGCGTGCTCGACTATCTGGCCGTGTCGGAGGTGATCGACACGATGGAGGACCTGGTGCAGTTCCTGAAGGATCTCAGCCCGTGCCTCAGCAAGGTGACGCATCAGGTGAGCGCGCGCGAGAAGGAACTGACGCACCAGGTGCACAGCGAGATACTGGTGCGCTGCCTGGAGCAGCTGAAGATCCTCGCTCCCATCCTGATCTGCAGCATGAAGGTGTACATTCTGATCGCGGAGCAGAGCGGCAAGGGTTCGGAGGAAGCGGCCGAGAACCGGAACTACCTGGCGTCGCGCATGAGCGAGGAGCTGCAGGAGATCATCCGCGTGCTACAGCTGACGACGTACGACGAGGATCAGAGCGAGCTGGACAACCTGACGGTGCTGAAGAAGATCCACAACGTGATCAACAACAAGATGGAGGCGGCCAACGAGTGGCTGCGCAATCCGTACGCGCTGCGTGGCGGGGTCGGCGAGAAAGCGCTCCGGCAGATCGTCGAGAACGGGCTGAAGGTGGCCGACCGCTGCCTGCCGCAGGACTCGCACATCCTGCGAAAGCTCGCGGGAGACATAAGCGCAATGACGAATACGCTGTGCGATTTGCGCCAGGATGGCAAGGGAACGACGCCGCACGCGGACAACATCGCGCGCGACATTCGTGACAAGCTGGGCAGCCTGGAGCAGTCGGTGCTGAACGCGATCATGGGGGTGGACAAGGCGGGTCTTCAGCAGACGGCGCACACCGTGCAGGGCCGTTTGGAGCAGGCATGCCGCTGGCTGCAGAACCCCACGCAGGACGATCGTGGCCTGGGTGTGCGTGCCATCGCGCTAATCGTGGACGAAGGAAGACGCGTTGCAGATGGTCTGGGTGGCCACCAGAAGGCCGAAATGATGCAGCTGTGCGACGAGGTGGAACAGCTGGCGCACGATTTCTCGCAGATGTGCGCTAACGGGCTGGGCCATACGCCGCAGGCTCAGGAGATTGCGCGTCGGCTGAACGAGAAGCTGCACGGCCTGAAGAAGCAGATTCAGGACGCCGTGGTCAATCGGGTGGTGGAAGACTTCATCGACATCTCCACCCCGTTGAAGCAGTTCATGGAGGCGGTCGCCCAGCCGGAAGGCACGCCGGGGAGGGAGCAGAATTTCAATCAGAAATCCAACCGCCTGCAGGCTTTCAGCGATCGTGCTTCGAAAACGAGCCGCATGGTGGCCGCCGGCGGTTCGGGAGGCAATAAAAAGCTCGCCGAAGTGCTGCTCGCATCGGCCAACCAGGTCGACAGCCTAACGCCGCAGCTTATCTCGGCCGGGCGCATTCGAATGAACTATCCGACGAGCAAGGCGGCCGAGGAGCATCTGAACAACCTCAAGCAGCAGTACGCCGACACGATCCTGCGCATGCGAACGCTCTGCGATCAGGCCACCGATCCGGCCGACTTCATTGAAGCGTCCGAGAAGCAGATGCAGAAGCATTCGTTCCTGTGCGACGACGCAATCCGCACGCGCCAGCCGCAGAAGATGGTGGACAACACGTCGAGCGAGGCACGACTGGCCAACCGTGTGCTGCTCGTGGCCAAACAGGAGGCCGACAACTCGGAAGACCCGGAGTACATAGCGCGCGTGAACGGCGCCTCCGATCAGCTGCAGGGTTCGATTTCGCCGATGGTACAGGAAGCGAAAAACGTGTCCACCAACATCGCCGACCCGGTGGCCGCTTCGAACTGGCGCGAGGCAAACAAAGCGCTCCTGCAGAGCGTCCGCAACGTGCGTGGTGCCATCACGCACGCGCCCGAGGTACCGGAGATGCCCGACCTGACCCAACTGCAGCTGCACTCAAACGAGACGGTCCCTCCGCCACGGCCACCACTACCGAGAGAAAACGTTCCACCGATGCGTCCACCGCCACCGGTCGTGCCCGAGACGGACGACGAGGATGATGTGTTCCAGGCCGGAAGCATGCCGCACGCCAACCAGCCAATCCTGATGGCTGCCCACGGCCTGCACCAGGAGGTGCGCCAGTGGTCTTCGAAGGACAACGAAATCATTGCCGCGGCCAAGCGTATGGCCGTACTGATGGCACGCCTCTCGGAGCTGGTGCGAGCCGACTCGAAGGGCAGCAAGCGGGAGCTGATCGCCACCGCGAAGCAGATCGCCGAGGCGTCGGAAGACGTGACACGGTTGGCGAAGCAACTGGCGCGCCAGTGTACGGACAAGCGTATCCGCACGAACCTGCTGCAGGTTTGCGAGCGCATCCCGACCATCGGCACGCAGCTGAAGATTCTCTCCACCGTGAAGGCCACCATGCTGGGTGCCCAGGGCTCGGAGGAGGACCGCGAGGCAACGGAGATGCTTGTCGGCAACGCACAGAATCTTATGCAGAGTGTAAGTAATCGCATCGAAAAGCAACCACCATAAACTTACCCTCTTGCTCACTTTCCCGTAGGTCAAGGAAACGGTACGCGCCGCGGAAGGTGCCAGCATCAAGATCCGATCCGATCAAACCAACCAACGACTACGCTGGGTACGTCGACAGCCCTGGTATCAATACTAATTTACCACCAGGCAGGTCCGAGATGTTCTCCCAGTTCTAGTCTGTGTATTGTTGTTGTTCTCCTTCACCACACCACCACCACCACCTTCCATTCAAATCCACTGCTCGCGTTTCGGTGAATATCACCCGTTCGCCCCATGTGTTCTTCCAATTTGTCTTCTAACAACGGCGTTAGTTGTGTTTATTTGGATGCAGGTACCAATCTGCTACATACATTGTAGTAGCTCCAGCGAAGGTAAGAAAGTGATGTAACACAACCGTTTTAAAGTGTAGCAGTTCGATATAAATTGGAGCGATCAGAACGACAAGAACGAACAGTTCAAAATACATAAGGGAGAAGAAGAGATGTGAAGAGATTATAAGAAAAGAAAGCTGAAAACAGTTGTTGCCAAATATTACAAAATGAAATCACAGAGGAACACGTCTGGTGGGTCGTGTGTTTTATAGACGCTGTTTGTGTGGTTGCTGAACGGTTTTTAACACGTTTCTGTTTTATTTACATGTTGCGTCAAACGAAAAACAAACTCCGTACAAAAAGAGAACCTAACGTGTGATGGACAGTTTGATCTTATTACCGAAATAAGCTTTAACACAATCAAGAATACACCCGCACTGCACATTCTTGCTACGTTTGTGTAATGACGATATGCAAAAAGGCAACAACGAAGAAATGATAAAAAACAGAGGTATTTATAAGGAATGGAATGTTTGACTAATGGGGACAAACTTAAACTATTATATAATCGTTAAAATGGATTTAAAAAAAAGTTGTCTAACTGATGTTACATGTAGATAATACTAATATTGTAGAATCGAAGAAAAAGCAGCTAAATTATCGCTTACTCACAGAGTCGAAACCCCGATCCGAAGGCCGGCTGTGAGCCGTTATTGAAATGTTGTGCTAAATTACTCATTTAAAAACTCAAAAAGATTTGCAAACGTCCACTATACCACCACAAATCGGAAGTTGACGAGGTGTGTCAAAGAAACCAAGTAAGTTAATTTTATCGAAGAAACGTGACCGGAGAAGTGTTTCAAATGTGCCTACGTGTTTTTTCTGTTGCCTCTTCATTTTGCGTTTTTCCTTGAGCAGTGCAATAATAATGCGAGTAAGAAGTACTACATCCTGTTAAATGTACCAAGAAAAGAAAACCGAGTAACAATCATCGGCAGAAGGAGTCCTATGTGCTAGTGTTAAATGTTAGACATATTCTCACAACGAGTTTGTTCGTTCTCTTACCCCGATTGATTGCAATCAACTAAGTTCTTACGTACTAAGTAGCTCCCTACTTCCCGGTTGTGCGTGTTTTCCCCTAGACTAATCGTACCACCACCACTCCAAGCAATAGTGGTCGCGGGAAACCGAAAACACAACACTAATGAACAATCGACCAACCAACTTACCAGCCACAAAACAATATGATAGATCATAGATGCAGAACGCTAATTGCAATCAACGCATTTTTGTAGATGAATTTAAGCCCTATTTCTATACAACCGATGCCAATAGTGCGTGTCATTTATGCGGACGAGTGAATGAAGCGGAGGAAAAAAGGGACAAAGAGGAAGAGCAGAATCGCTCCCGGAAACCGTTGAGACGCATCGGAATTATGGGTGAGGAAAGTAAAATCGGATTGTATCGGAAACGAACACTTGGGGATGACCGCCTTACTCGCATGAAGCAAATAGCGCGAACCTATGGATAGATTTGTAACTATATTAACAAGTGCCTATTTATTGTTGTAACTACTGACAAAACACACTTTCATTCTATAATACGTTCTCTTTTTCGAATATTGTTTTTTACTTGGAAAGTGTAGTGAGAAGAAATACATAAAAAAATACTACTATGCGTATGTTCTTAACGATTCAAAGTGAAAGAAAAGGCCGTAATTCAACATGGATAGAAAATATGTAACAGGAAGACTTTATTAAGGCACAAACAGTACGTGAGTACGAGTTGTTATACAACAAATATAGGAAAAGTGTTTCCACGTTACGATTTAGACTCGGAATAAATGCATCAGTTATCAGGTTTGTGGTTGATTTTGAATCAACACCATTGGAATATTGGCATCAACGGTAAATGTTGAATTTTGCCTTCGCTTCTCTCCTAGTAATCGATAAGTTTGCGAATGCCAGCCAGGCATCGATGCTTGTCGGGAATGTAGAATGGTTCGAACACGTGCGGGAACGGCGTATCCCAGCCGGTAACTCTCATCACCGGCGATTCGAGATGCAGGAAGCATTCCTCCTGTATGGTGGCAGCCAGTTCGGCTCCGAATCCGTTTGTGAGTGGTGCTTCATGGGCTATCAGAACGCGTCCGGTTTTCTTAACCGACTGGAAGAAATAGGTAAATAGGTGACAAACTTGAACATATCGTTCGTAGTTGAGTTCGGTAGCTTAACTTACGTTGCAAATAGTTTCCTTATCCCAGGGTAGGATGGAAACCAAGTCAATAACTTCGCAGCTTACATCCAGTTGTTTCTTGGCCATGTTGGCAACCTCCTGCAGCACGTGAATTTGCGTTCCCCAGCCAACCAACGTGATGTCGGTTCCAGCGCGCAAGATATCGGCTTTTCCGATCGGAGATTCAAACGGAGCAACCGGAACTTCCTCGACGGCCGCGCGGTACAATGTTTTCGGCTCAAACACGATGCACGGGTCGTTATCTTTCACGCAAGCCAACAGCAGTCCCTTGGCCTTGTTCGGACCCCTCGGTACGACTACCTTCAATCCCGGCGTGTGGGCAAAGTAGGCTTCGGGACTCTGCGAGTGGTAGCACGCACCGTGGCCAACGGCACCGCACGGCGCACGGAACGTTAGGGAGCCACAGTCGTACAGATTTCCACTTCGATAACGATACTTGGCCGCTTCGTTGACGATCTGGTCGAAGGCAGGAAAGATGTAGTCGGCAAACTGCATCTCGGCGATCGCCTTTGCACCCGTGTTTGCCACACCGATTGCGAAACCGGCAATACCCTGCTCGCACAGGGGGGTGTTGAACACGCGATGCTTGCCGTACTTTTTCTGCAGTCCCATCGAGCAGCGGAACACCCCGCCGAAAGCCACGTCCTCGCCGAACACGAGTGCCGACTCGTTCTGCTCCAATGCAATATCCATCGCTTGGTTAATCGCCTGAAACATGTTCATCTTCTGCGTGGGACCATCGACGGGAGCTTTCGCATCCGGTTGGTAGACGAAATGCGACGAATGACGCAAGAGACCCGTCTTCGACAGCACCTTCGAGTCGACGACCACGTTTTTAACTTTCTGTAAGAAATTCATCTATTGTACATCGAACGAAGATGTAAACATTGTGGAATTAATAAATTATGTAATCGTGGCACGGTCGCAAGAATGTGTCGCCAAGGGTCGATAGAACCAGGCGAATATAAAGCTGAGAGATTCCTATTCGACGATTGGCTATGGTACTTACTGTAGTATAACGAAGTTTCAGCTAATTTGCCTTTTTAGAAGACTCCAAAAGCGTTGAGGAATGTTCTGCGACTGATCACCTCCCCCTGGAGACTTCAGCAAAATTGTAAACAAAGTGACACAACAGCAACCCAAGATGGATGGAATATATCAGGTGCGGCTAACGCGATCAGTTTTGACAATCGTTTTCACAATTTGTAACAATTTCTAGATGCCACCAATCGTATTTTTTCCCCGATGGATGGAGCTTAATTCAGCGTTCTATTCGTACAAATGTTTTGTAAACAGTTTCCAACAGAGAAATTCTAATTCATATCCGCTATGGTCAACAATCCAATAAAGTATTGCTACCTCCGCGACGGCATAACTCCACCTTACACATTATATGCACCATGGGAACGCTTGACACTGCGAGGAACAGTTCGATCTGTAAATTGCGACGAAACAGAAGCACAAAAAGTAGGAGCTATTCTTTGGTGTACGAAAATGGATATGATGCAAGAGTTTCTTCTCACATCGATTTCTCAAT
>KE525352.1:3891361-3903112 GCA_000441895.2 Anopheles sinensis | reverse complement strand
AGGAGGAGGAGGAGGAGGAGGTATACCGATCGATACCAGCGGAACCGGAATGCTCGAGTGCACTGCAATCGGTGGAAGCAGTTCCGGTGAAAGTAGCAGCAGTCTCAAGTTTGGCAAGTCGTCTCTCAAGCCGAAGCAGAAAACGAAACTAGCCAAGTCGACAAAGTCGTCCGGGGCGGACACGGGCAAAAAGTTGCTTAAGAAAAAACGATCCCTCAAAACGGACACCAATCTGAAGCGTAAGAAAACGCGCGTAAAGCCAGCATTAACTTAGCGTTGAAGGACTGTGAAGTGCAGTGCAGTGCAGGACATGCAGGAATGGTGGAAAATTTGCATGAAACTAATGTGTCTTCCTTTAGAATGCGACGATTAGGTTTATTTATCTGGTTTTTGAACATGGTTTGTTTTGAGGATTGACTAACGAAGATTGTTAACGATGCGATCTAGTGATCGCCATTGCTAGAAGAGTAACGCAGCTTTGCGCTTTTGCTTTTGTTTTGTTTTCTTTTATTTTTTTTTAATTATCTAAAAGATTTAGTATCATAAGAGAAAGCTTTCCACCAACTTGGAGAAAGCACCAGTACGACCGAGCGCCGTACCGCTGAGTGTGTGATATTTCTTCTCGTATTACGTATTATTATGCCATCGAATTGGTTGGTTTTTGCTTTGCAAGCGATAAGCGTGACATGCAGACGAAAGTTTCGAATGTGTGTCTTAGGAATCGTCAAGACAAGAGCCTAGGAGTGATATGATATATTTTGCACTGTAAGATTTCTTATTATCAACCATCCTTTTTTATTCAATGAAACATTTTATTATCACTATTACTAGAACTACATTATTTTGAGAGAATGGAACTGGAAAGGGAAACTGGAGTGGAAAGAGGTTGAGTAGTGCAGTAATTAGGAAAAAGCAGAAAATTTATTATTGTTTGCTGCCTTCCTTGAATTCCTTCGCCCTTGCGTAGAACATTCAAACGATACCGGGGGAGGGTGTCAACTCTCTTCTTGATATTTATTGCAATAACTCGCATTCAAAAGCATAAGCATAAGCAAAGCAAGCAAGATAAGCAAGACTAAAGCAAAATACATAAGTAAGTCGTTGTTGGTATTGGATGGTGCAAGTGGAAAAGGAAGCAAATATGTACTAATAATCAAACGAACAGTGAGAATATTATAATCGATAGGTGTAGTTGAAGCATCCTATCAGCAAGCAGCAACGTCAAAAGCAAACCCCGTAGCATCAGATCTGCACAAACCTACCAAAATCACGCTTAATAAGATCCGATCCAATTGCCGGATCGATAGGACATCACCTTTCGCTAGAAATAAGGATAACCGTTGGAATGCATAACAAACGACTACGACTGCTATACTGAAAGATAGAACAGAAGTTGCCAGGAAGTGAGTGAATTCTTTTAGCGGAAGAGCATGTGAGAGAAAACATATAATATTACCATTATGACACTAAATATAACTGTATACAAAACGAATGTGTTTTATTTCAATTCGTTTGGAATATTCTAACCTTCGGCAAGTGTGAAATGAACGTTTAATCGAACGGAAAAGGATCTTTAAAATTGTAGTTCATTTTTCGAACACATGTATTTATGGCGCTAGCATCGCAGAGAAGATACAATCAGCATGGAAACGTCCGTTGTACAGGAAGCGAATATTTAACTTTTGTCTCGTAAAACTGTTCTATCCGAAAGCGAAGGACGTGGGTCCCCTATTAAAACCTGCACAAGGAAAGAAAAAAATAATACCACCCTTCTTTAAGGGGTTGTTTTCTAAATGTTCAGATGATCCTGTGTCACGCGATGCAATTAAGGAGTGTCCGTTCAAGGAGTGGTCGTATTATAATATTCGTCATTTTAATTACAAAATTGAGCGTGTACAAGTCCTTAATTTCGTATTTGAACAATTACGAAGGAACATGTAAAAACATAAGTCAAATATCGAACTATTTGAAGCACAAGATATGTAAGTTAATTTCTTCTTACTGGACGGTACGGACGATTTTCTCCACCTTTTCTGCATTTTCCGAACTCCATCGAACATGCGCATATGCGTCCTTAATCGAATTCGAATGGCAAGGCGGCAAGGACAATTACCACATCCTGTCGGGTTTCAGTCAGTCGTTCGGATTGTTTTGATGCGAATGGTTCACTTTTTGCTCGCACGTGCGTTTCTCACAAACCGCTCGAGTGTATGTGTGTGAGCAGAACAAGGTGCGATCTTCTCATCATCGTACGTTCCGTACAAATTGATGACAGACGGTGACGATCAGCGAAGCAGACCAGTCGTCTCGTTGTTGTGCGCTGTGGTTAAATTACAATAGGCTGACTGGACGTAAATGACCGTTGTTTTGTAAATCGTGTAAGTGGTGTGTTCTAATTGCTCGTTTCGTTTCGTGAATTCGTTTACAGGTTCCCCCTGGCAACGGTAACTAACGAAACGCACTTCCAACAAGCGTTGTTGCCTGCGAGGTCGAGCTAAAGAAGGGCGCTGTCGAGGAAAGAAGCAGTTTTCATTATTTACCCGTACGAAAAGATCAATCAAAATGAAGCATTACGTTCTGAGTGCAGTATTGCTGATGGCTGCCGTAGAAAGTGGTAAGTGGTGGCGATGTGTTTGTGGAAAACAAGTGTTACAATTTCCCTACCCAATGGGATCGTTTACGGAGTTGTTTGCCAATTGACGGTGGTGAGTCGTAACAGGTGAGACTCGCCCCGCCGTGAGAAACGATCGGTGAGATCATCACAGTGCTGCCAGTTAGATAGACGTAAAAATCTCACCGAACCGATGGAAATGCGATCACGCGAAGTGAACGATTCGAGCGCAGGTTGCTTGGAAAATCAAAAGGATAACAAAGTTTAAATTTGTTGAAAATTTGCAACAGAAATTTGAAAAACCATTCCGCAACAGCGAGGATGGGCTGATTCATTTACCATCAATATCCGCCCTCGGTCCATTTGTGTGGAATGCAAATTTCCTTATCGCCATATTTCCACATCAACGGTCAATCCGTTCGGTGGCATGACGGCCCACAATGGAAAGGAAATGTTACTATGAAAACGACCAAGGCAACAAGGAACGAAGCGGAGGAACCAAAGTCGTACCGTTCCAACCTCCATCATCCTTCATCAGCGGTTGCTCCTCGGTTAGCACTTTCCAGGGAAGATATTGAGACTGGCTCCCCCGGCGGCTGTGTGAACAAGCAGAACTTGTCTATTTGACTTTGTTACTTGCAAAGCGAGATGGTTCCGTTTGCACTTGGTTCGTTCGACTAAACCGGAACCAGTCCTCTTCCTGGCGAGACAATGTTTGGTACATAGACAAAGCGGCAGATAGAACCGACGAACTTAACGGAGAATACTTGAGAAACTCATCTGTTTCCACTTGCCCAAAGGCAGCTAGAAGTTCCAGCTCGAAAAAGGACGCCAAAATCTACCTATTCCACGGTTCACGCAAAGTGGTGGTGGTTCCATTGAAGTATTCTCCTAGCAAGCATTTGAAGGACCGAACCAAGTGGCCGCCCTCGGTTAATGGCGGTAGATCGTTTATTGATAAGTGAATCGGCACACTCCGAGGACAACGATTTGTTTTAATTTGTTCTTCTCTCAAGCCGGTACGAGAACAAGCACTTTAAGCTGATTAAATCTGCATTACATTCGCATAAAAATGGAGAGGATTGTGCGAATGACAAGCTTATTCTCGGTATGGTGGTTTTGCGAGGAACAGTAGGAATCCTTTTAGCCGGTTTCCGGTTGCATCGTTTCAACGCTGAGTCGTCCTCTTTCATATTATTTTGCTTACCGACGTGGAAACGAGATGATTTGGGGCCATTAAAATAATTATCTCCCGTTTCACCATCGGATGAGTTTCACTGGTAAGGAAGAAAAAATCCTTCCTATCCTTGATGGAAAATGGTGCAGAGCAAAAAAAGGACTCTTGGGAAGCTGAGTGTTCTTTTCATATTGAAGAGAGTTGTTAACGGCGTATCAGATAGCGTAGCATTTCTGTTTCAGAACAACCTTATTAGAATTATGAAGGAAATCTCTGGACAAGGCGCCCATGAAATCGTATTACACCAGTGTTTTAAAACAAACTTATCTTCCCACATCCTAGCCATGGCCATCAGCTGCTACGTGTGCAACACCACCGACTCGACGACGCCGTTCCAGTGCAGCGAATGGTTCGAACGTTTCGACCGGCCAGACCTGAAGCCCGTCGACTGTGCAAACGTTTACGGGGCCAAGTACTGCATCAAGCATATCGGTCGCTTCGAAGGTACCGTTGCTAGCCAACAGCCTACTACGCTCATCTGTTCCGCGCGCTCTGTTTTTACGGGAGTTTTGTAACTAATATCCGGTGCATGGCTGAGAACACACTAACGCAATATTCGGTAGACGAGGGCATGTCGAATCGGCTTAACAAATTGATCAACAAACGCCAACTAATCTTCATACTTTAACCAAAACTTAATCCTTTGGGGTCGGTTTACTTGTAGATAACTTTCTTCTGTCTAGCGCTTCTCTGTATATAATACATCTTAACGCCGCTTTCCGTTTCAGCGAGCGGTATCCTATGCTATCAGTGTTCGTCCGCTCACTCCATGTACTGTTCGGACATGCTGGTCGCGGACGAGGCGTCCCCCTTCAAGCCGGAACCGTGCGATCACGTGTTCGAGGCCGAGTACTGCATCAAGTCAACGGCAATGCATGGTTCGCGTTTTGGTTTCCATTCGGTTTAGTGTTGTGTGTCCTCGTTTTCGTTTCTGCATGCCTCTAATTTATTGTAATGTCTTCCTTTATTTTTACCCTATGCACAATGCTTTTGCTTTTGCGGGATTGTTTTCACCTTAAAACTATTGAACAAACTTTTCATTAGCATCCTTTCTAATTATAATTCGGTTTCCCACCTTTTACCCGATCAGATGGCATCGGAGCCAAGCGGTACTGCTCGTCCAGGGACCTTGGCAACTACTGCAACTACGTGCGGAACCCGGGTGACCAGATAGAGTACCGGTCGTGCATCTACACCTGCGACTCGGATGGCTGCAATTCCGCACACCGGCCCCAGTTCGGAACGCTTGGTCTCACGATCGTCACGGCGCTACTTCCGCTGATCGGATGGTTTATGGCCGGTCGGAGGCAGTAATCAATGGTCGTCGGTGCGTTTTTTTTAAATCTCAGCTAGATAAATTTATTCCCTCCAAGAAAGACAGAAACTTTGCAGAAGAAAGTTTTGTGCTACGTTCATTTTTACATTCCGCCCAACATTTTTCTGTTCTAAATGAGTAGGATTAGATTTGATAAGACCTCTCGGTAAGAAAAATAAGATGAAAAATAAAAATAAAACCGTTAACGGCTTTATTAAAAATAAAACCGAATTTATTTGCTTCTCTGCTCAATTCCGAAAGTCCGGATCAGATTCCCGCGCGCTGGAGCGACGTGATTTTCGGATTTTTTGACGTCCGCTACCAGGCTCGCAGGAATGCTAAAGAGGTATCCCCTTTTTGGCGCGCCATCGTGCGAGAACGAGACGACACGTTGTGCATCGTGAGGATCGGGCAGACAGAGAGCGGTGCACGGGAAACTTATCGGTCAGAGCGAGACGGCTGGTTTCTCACCGACCAGGAGAATGCTACCTCCTGTGCAGTTCTGGGCTCCTGGTAGAAAATCGAAATTTCTGCTAAAATCACGGCCGGCGACGACGTCTTTTCGCGCATCTTTCGCCGCTCGTTCGCTCGCTCGCGGGTGCTCGGATCGGTTTCGTTCGGCTTGTTCGGAGTGAAATAATTATTAATTTGAATGATTTAAATCAAAAAGGCGTATTATTTTTGGTTTGTCCTTAATTGTATATTTTGTCTTTTTTTATTCCAGTTCATTTTCATCTCCTGCTGCAGCCGAATTTAAATTTCTAGCGTTTCACATATTAGTAGCGGATCTGTGTTTTATTTTATGCGTTACGGTTTGCATGCGTTTATCATCAATATTCTTTCTATCGCAGACTCGCCCGTTCATCGTCGGCTTACAATTACAATGTTCTCTTATTGCTTCCCACCCAACGCGCTTGGGTGGACGGTTCAGCATAAATAGTAATGTCTAGGGGGGCCATAAGGGTAGCGTCTTTTTTAAAAGAAAAACAGACCGACGTCTATTTCTTCTCCGTCTACCGGTTCGTTTTGGAGGCAAACTACCAACTGCGGATAAATGCTGAATCTGGGAATGCGGGGGGAGAAATGGTCCGTAGAGAAGCGTTTGTCTTGTGCAAAGCCCGGTCATATGTAACGATATCGTAAGCACGCACCATTCCACCTATCCTCCTCCCAGGGGGAAAGCTGTGAATTGCGGGATATTTGTTTATTTTCAATGTCAAGCGGAGAGGCATTCCTTCCGGTAGCAAATCGCACACAAAAATATATATACTTTCTCCATATACATATGTAAGCTACTTTAGAGGCCTTTCGATGGCCGTTTTCCTCTTGCGTTTATGTGTAGTAAAGCAATTATGCGTATGATAGCACGTGGACTGATGCGAATTCCCGTTTCGTTTCCGCCTTCGAATCCTTGCGCGCATTGTAAAAGCAATAAGTCTTATGCAAATATCGGACTGTTTCGTGTTTAGTTTAACGGTTATGCTTGTACGATGTTCATGATTTTTTGTTTTTCGTCGGAGAGCATTCAATACACAATTCAATGGCGTTTTGAAAAACGTGGTTCATCTCCATCTCCATAGCATGCTGAGGGGGTTCATCATGTTCGTTTCTTGTCGACAACCACTATAAAAGTGTGCATTCGATTGCGCTTTCGTCTCTGGACCTTTTTCCAGTGTTTGCTTAGTTATTTTCCCTCATTTTACCGAAAACACGATTAATCGTTCGGTGCACCGATCCCTTCTGCCTTTGTCGAGAACCGGATCTCGTCGTGATAAATTAGTCACATTCTACTACCAGTGGTAACTTTCGCTCTCATCCGTCGCAAAATTCGTTTACTTTACGTGGCGTTTCCCACACTTTGTCCTTGCTGACAATTACTACAACTAGAGCTGTGCGTATTACACTACATTCTTTCCTGTTTTGCTGCTTCTTGCATACGTTTTATGCACACGTACTAGCACACAGACACAGACACACGCACACAAACACTCATCCAAACATACATACATTCCAGCGTACGTTACCCTTTTTGGTGGGTACTGTTTCCCTCTTTCTCTCTCTCTATCCCTCTCTGTCTGTCTCTTAGCTAAACTAAATCCTTCCAAGCCTTATCGTCCTCTGAAACTCTCCTCCCGCACGTCTTTCCAAAACCGGCAACGTAATGAAACGATACGTTAACGAAAACAAAACGGAATCACAATCCCAAATCACAATGTATCCGAAGCGACAATAAAAGCATGTCGGAAGCGGGGCACGCGGATTTTCCTTCGCCACGCACACACACACACACCTAGCCACCTCCGCCGCGAGGACCTTTTACTGGTGCTGTTTGAGCTGTTGCTGCAATCGCTTCACTTCCGCTTCGAGCTCGCGGACCCGCTTCTCCGAGCCGTTGAGCGACTTGCGAAGGCTTTTGATTTCTTCCGCCTGCTTGCTGAACGCCTTTCGAAGCTGCCAAGGGGGATCGTAAGAAGAGAAGCATTAGTGTTTAAGAAAAGGAGTTGTAGTAGGCGAATAGAGCAAGTCAGCCCAATTAATCATAGTAGGCTCCGTTTTTTACCTCGTTCTCCGAGTTCAGCAGGTTGATGTTCTCGAGCGAACTGTTGCGGGAGCTGCTGCGCGAGTTGCTGAGCAGGTTGTTCTGCAGGTTGGCGATGTCCTTGTGGTTGGTCGTCTGCTGCCCGAAGATGGCCTGCAGCTGGTGGAACTTTGTACTCTGGTTGGTGGACGTTTTCTGGCTCTTTTCGATAATCTGGCGGCGGAAAACGAACGAAAGCGCAATGTTACCAAAGTGTAATGGATTTAGGCGAACAGGATTTTCCTACCGTTTGTGGCCGATAGTCGGGGATGGTCGGTTGCGAGAGGAAGGCGAACTTTTTCGAATTGTTGTTGTCCAGCTTGCGGTTGTCGAGCTGCTGTTCGTTCTCCTTGTTGGTGATGGAATGTTGTTTGGCGCTGAGGGGAAGGTTGTTGTTGCCGTTCCCGTTGCTTTCCTTGGTTCCATTTTGGACGGAGCCGTTGTTGTTGTTGTTGCTGTTGTTGTTGTTATGATTGTTGTTGTTGAGGGCATGGTGCGCACCGTTCGTGGTCGTAACCGGGTTTCCGTTGCCGTTTGCGAAGTGCATCGAATTCGTACGCTGCACTTTCGTCGTTTCGATGGTGGTGTTGATGCTAGTGCGATTGTTCGACTTATTGCTGGCCACATCGAGGATGGATTCACCTGGGGGTTGAAGAGAAAAATACTGTTAGTGACTGTACTCCATCATCCGGCGCTAATTTTACTTACCAGTTCTCATCGACATCATCATCGGTGGCACGTTGCGACCCTGGAACCACTCCTTGGCGCCGATCGCTGGCACGTTCGCGACCGTGTCCGGGTAGAGATCGCTCTGGAACAGGGTGGACTTGCGTGGTACGATCATCGCAATCGGCTCACAAACGTTACCGGCCGCGTGCAGCTTGTAGAAGCGGAACACCTCGCACTGGTTAACGTTCAGGCCACGCTTCGGCATGAACCCGAGCGCCTTCTGCGGCTGTCCCGAGAGGAACTGGTTCAGGTAGTGCACGTAGGGCGGCTCGTCCACCACCTCGTAGTAGCGGATGTTGCCATCGCCCTTCCCGGCCAGGTAGACCATGCGCGTATCGTAATCGTAGTACGGCGTCACGATTCCGCTCGAACTGTCGATCACCTCCTGTGCCAACGGCTTCCGCAGGTCGTGCTGATCCCAAACGGCATACTGACGGTCGGAGTGACGCGAGAAGCCCGTCGTCAGGATGCGATTGTTGTCCAGGAACACCGCCTTCGAGCACTTGGTTCCCAGGTGACAGACACCCTCCTATCGTAAGAGAAATTAAACCTTTAATCAGGATATTGTGCGGAGGGAGAATTTGATTCTGGAAACCTTACCGCAACGACGATACCGCTCCGTGGTTCAATCACGCGCAACTTCTTATCCTTCGAAGTGGTCGCAATCATCGATCCGTCCCGGTTGATCGCAAGACTGTAGATCATGTCGACGTGGCAGTCGATGACGTTCAGCAGTGCCGGAGCGGCCGTGTCCCACACACACACCGTATGATCGAACCCGGCACTCAGCAACACATTGGCCGCCGTCGGGTGCCACTCGATGTGCAGCACCTTGCGCTTATGCCCGACCAGCTCCGTCTCGAAGCTGGTCAAGTTGGCCGCCAGTCCTCCTTCGGGAATTTTCCAAATTTTAATCTGCAACGCCAAAAAAAAAAAAACAACGTAAATGTCTGAGGAGATGTCAAAGAGGCAGACAAGGCAGTACTTACCGTGCAGTCGTCCGAGGCGGACGCAATCATGTGGTCGTCGAAGGGGTTCCACTTGAGATCGAGTATCTGGCCGGCGTGCCCGATCACCTTGCAGCACTGGAAGTCGATCCGGCCGGTCATGCCAAGCGGGATGACCACGAACGTCGTGTCGGCCACGATCGCCAGGAAGGTCGGATTGACCGCGCAGAAGTTGCCATCGTTGCCGCTCCGGACGACGCTGATGTCCGTGTAGCAGCACTCCTTGCGCGTCGGCAGACCGTACACGTGGCGGAACTTGGATGGCCGCACGCCACGGAACCATAGCTGTGAAGGGTGAGGTGAAGAAGAGAAGTCTTGTCTTAGAGGCACGTCAGGCAAAACAGAAGGATTTCGTTAAGGTTTTTAGTAACATGTTAATAGAATCAGGTTAATTGAAACGGGTCAATACAGCATTTCCAATAAAAGAAGATCACTTAGAAACGGACCCCAGACTTTGCAGGATCTTTCTGGATTATTTTGTAGAACATTTAGAACAGTAGTATTGGAAGGAGGTTAATTGAAAGAAGTATTAAAACGAGTTTATATACAAGACTGCTGCAAAACATTTAATAGTGAAGAATAGTAGCTTGATTGGTACGTCAGTTCTTTTGCACCGATTTGGAGAAACTTGGGAACAAAAACGATGGATCAACGTTAATTAGAAGATTAACACGTGTTGGAGATAAGAACGGGAAAAGAAATATGTAGTAGAAAGTGTTTAACGATTAAGCGGGGAATTTAAACAATACTTATGAGAATCTTGAGAACACCCAGCCATCCTAAGTATTATAGCATTCGGACTACAACTTGTTAATTCTACAGTGTTAGGTTTGGAACGCTAGAGACGATCCCCAACGTAGAGGTACTTTTCGGTTGATCGTTGCTGATGGTTGGACGTGTTTGGAGGTTGGAGGGTTACCTGTGTGTTGGTCATGTCGCGCTCGTCACTGTCCGCAATGTCGTCGGTGCTCTTGCTGATGCGCTTCTCGCTTTCCGCTCCACCACCTGCACCGCCTGTACCTCCTCCACCGCTTCCGGCGAGCCCGGTTACACCGCCCGCCTCGCAAAGGGCCCTTAGTTTGCCGACGAACTCGCTACGAGTTCCGCCGAACTGTTTGGAACACACACACACACGCACACGGTTTGGTTTAAGCGAGAAACGAAAGTCCACAAAATTAAAAAACAATTGCATTAAAGACACGCCAAAAGTTTCCACCAATTTCCCGTTTTTCTCGGTTGGTGGATCCTTTCAGGAGTCCTTAAGATGCACGTTAAAAGAAGATGGATGAAATGAGGAGAGTACAAGGTTTAAAAGAGGAAGTCCTATCAACTACAAAGGGGGAAATTGTAAGGGAAGGATTCAAGGAGGACGGATTTGAGGTCAACGACGGCAAAGTGAAACCCCTTCATCGGAATGCCACAAAAGTATTGTGTTGTCTGTCTGTAGTTCCTTCCGCAAGTGAGCAAATAGGTAGAAAGTACTAATCAATCTGTCTATTCTCCTTGCAAACCCAACCAGTTAGTTTGCGACGACGACGTTCGGGAGAGGTAGAAGATCCGGTCGATGGTAGTTGGTTCGTTTTTTACGAAGTGTTGATTACGAGGAAAATAGGTTCCTTTTTTGGTGCTCCGGATATTAAAATAGGCCCAGATTAGATTGGAAGACTTGCCGGAACTTTCGCCCCTCTGATTAACAGTAGGTTGATGGGTCGATCTTATTTTATGTGCCGTTGTTTTGTTTTGGGTAGTTTTTTTCTGTTTTCTGGCCGGCTTCAACTAACTCTTTCTTCCGCAGACAACCTTTCTCTCGGTACGTTTTTCGGGTCTTGAAGGTAACACCATTAGGCTTCTTGTTGCAGCCTGCACACACATTGATCTGATAGATGGTCCACGATGGGACGTGGTGATGATGTTGATGATGATGAAGCCGATCGCTCGATGCCCAATGAAAAACATTAAGCAGAGGTTAATGGTAATGAGTTTGGTTAGCGGCGTTAGCTTCGGCTTAGGAAGTTTTCCCTTTTTTCCTCTTTGGTGCTTCCGGAAGAAGATGATTCATTTCCATTCATTTTCCGAAGGTATCTAATGTCAGTCGTTCCGCTGCCAAAGGAGACGAACCCCTCTTGCCTGCTGGCCCCTTTCCGTTCATCTCCCGGCTCGGTGTTTCCGTTAATCGTTCGTGGCTTCGAGGGTCCGCGTCGTTCTAGCTTCGTTTTCCTTTTCCGTCTACGATGAATTCGACACGGGAGTTGGGCTTCTTTTTTTTGCGCAAGC
>KE525352.1:3877312-3890577 GCA_000441895.2 Anopheles sinensis | reverse complement strand
GAAGATGATTCATTTCCATTCATTTTCCGAAGGTATCTAATGTCAGTCGTTCCGCTGCCAAAGGAGACGAACCCCTCTTGCCTGCTGGCCCCTTTCCGTTCATCTCCCGGCTCGGTGTTTCCGTTAATCGTTCGTGGCTTCGAGGGTCCGCGTCGTTCTAGCTTCGTTTTCCTTTTCCGTCTACGATGAATTCGACACGGGAGTTGGGCTTCTTTTTTTTTGCGCAAGCGAATCGATCGCTCGTGTTTTTCTTTACCCATTTCTTTTGCGCCATGTGCGTTACACTCTCGGTTAACTGATGCCTTCCCGCGCGCGAAAAAACACCGTTAAAAGATGGATTTGCCGGGTCGCCGGGTCTTAAAGGCACCTGCAAAAACTGAAGTGTTCCTCAGGGGGCCTTCTTCAAAGCCATTCCCAGCCATGGTCTTCTCTCCGCCGTTTGGGGGGTTTGTAGGGTGCATTTCAAGTGTTGCTCTTTTGCTTCGCAATTTTCAACCATCCTCGGCGGGGTTACGGAGGTTCGCACGACGATCGCGCTCGATGATTAAAGAGTGTTCCATCTCCTCTATCGACACAAGGGAACCCAAAACTGGGTAACACACTTCAACATCAACAACAACAACAACAACTAGACAACCACAACACGCCGGCGAGCGCGTTTCGGGGCGAACGAGTAGACAATTTCGCCACCCTCGGGGGCCAAAGGGTGGTGAAATTGAGACAATCTGCGAAAGAAACGGAAAAGAAAACAGAAAAAAACGAAAAAGAAAAACAAATGAAAAATAAGAAAAGAAAACAAAACCCAAAAACAACGAAAGAAAACGCGCGAGGTGGAAAAAGAAGGTAAGACGAAATTAAAAGTAAAATTCAAAAATCAAATCAAATCGCAAACTGGGAAGAAGCAATGGTGAAAACCCCGCTGCGAAGTGCAGAAAACGAGATGAAGCGTACTGAGCGGTCCTCTGTAAAGATTTCCTCCCCACCAAGACTATTTCCTTTTCCTCGACTGAGAGTGAAATGAAAAAGGAAGACGATGTACGATGTCGGCAAAGGATGAAGCTGTAGCGTCGGTCGATCGACCGTAAAAAGGAACCCAATGGTAGTGATCAATCATGTGGGTTATGCTCAAGAAGAAAAGTGCTCCCCTAACCTCGCTCTAAAGCACTCCCCAAACTCAACTCAAACTCGATGTTGTAGATGAAAAAGAAGTAATAGAAAAACCGCTTTGAGAATTGGCTTTGATGTTGTGTTGTGGCCTCTCGCAAGCGGCGGCGTCTATTTGTTGCGAACTTTGTGCCACCACTTCAACGTTCCAACCGGGGGCCAACATATGTATGGTGTGCTGCAACCCACCCCACTACAACCACTTGCCCTCCGGGGTCGCCTGCATGGCGAGAAAAAGCGACCGAGAGAGGATATGCTGATGGGGTTTTGTTTTTTAGAAAGTACCTATCATTATGATCGGAAGCGGCTCCGGCGCTGTTTGTGATTCGCCTTTCGGCCGATCAGCGCAACAACATAAAACACAAACACACACACACACACATGGCGCCCAAATAACCATATGAATGTCCAGCAAATTAACGTAAGTAAAACAACACCGCACGGAAAGAAATTGAGAAGAAAAGGGGGTAACAAACGGGAGCAACTACAACGAGAAATCGAAAGATGGATGTTGATTTTTCGTTGGTTCACGGAAGGAAGGCAAAAAAAGCCATCACAACAGTACCAGATAGAAATAGAAACAGAAAGTAAGACAAACATGTGTGAAGTTTGCGTCCGTCTTCCTCGTCGTCCCTTTTGCTTGACTAAACGGTGTCCGTTGTTTCGAATTTAAACTCTCTTCGAAGACTTTTAATCCGAAGATTACTTCTTGTTTTTTTGCAATCACTCCTGATTGGTTCTTCTCATCGTTAGGTGATCCCGTTTTTTGGGCACTTTCGGAACAGGTTCCAACGATTAAGCCCTAGAGAAACCTGTAGCTTCACGGAAAGATGGAACAAAAAACTCGATTCGGTGGTACAATAAAACCAACATCCGGTAATGGGCTTTTTAGGGGCAAATGCGAGTAGAAAAACAAACGCATGCAGGGAAAAGGCCGACAACATCAGCATTAACAATGGCTAGGGAAAGGCTTTCGATTTGAATTTCTTTTATGCAACCTGTTTGAGGATCCAGCACTCGATCCTTTCTCGATCGCTCGTTGTTGGATGAGTGTTTCGATTTCAACGTCCAACTATCGAGGAAGGCAAGAGATGATGAACCTTAAGGTATCGGCCATCATTGGCATGGGAAAATTGCGAACGAAAATGCTCGATGACGACATCCGACCTATCCGACGGAGCATGTGATAACCCACCGAATTCCGGTCGCCAAAAATGGAGAGAAGCAGAAACAATACATTACACGAGCAAACAACAAAATCCACATCAATTAAACGCGACTCTTACGACGGCGACGACGACGGAACCCGGCTCGTCTGTGTCCCCATTGACCATGGTTTTCTCCACTTCCTTTTGCCCTGTGTTGCGCCACCAACGCGAAAGAAAATGTCCGACGACGAGCGAAAAACATCGGACAATCGAGGGGGCGCGGCGCTCGCTGGGAAAACTAATTGGTTTGGGGAGGAAGGAAGCATCATTACAATTGTGTAACAGATCCGACAGCACATCGCGTGTCCATCTCCGAAGCTTCCCCACCATGTGCCACGTAATGTAACGCTCGGTATCTGGCATGAAGGATTGCTCGCTGGACGGCTCGATATCGGAGACATTTCCCCCCGGAGCGGGGGAGAGGAAGTGGAGTAGAGGGAAATGCATTTTGCAGCCCGGGTTTTATCAATCATTGCGCGGTCGGCGGATGATTGACGGACAAGGTTGTGAAATATGTTGTAGGTTACATTTTTCACGTGTGCATGATGAGTGTGGTTTAGTGAATCTATAAGTTCATAAAAGGACAAAACCAAACCGAGTAACAAATTTAGACTTTCAACTGTTTTTTTATACCGTATGATTAAAGAAGATCCTTCTGTTTATATCAGTCTATTTTCTCCCCTCTCTATAATTTTGTTTCAAAATTTTACATTTGTGCCCTTTTTTAAAACGAAATGTACATATTAATTGGTCGGGAAAACATACATAATGGTCACAAATAAAACCACAAAAATTGTATGAACCAAGTAAAATTACTTTGATTTTCAACTGAATAGAATTGTCCACGTTTATGTTTATTTACCCTTTATATCTGATCGCAAAGGTGATTAGAAAAAACAAATCAGTCAACTCCCAACGAGTCAATGATCGCGAGTGGACAACATATAACATTTACCCCACACAAAAACAGGTGTTTTTCCTTCTTTCCTGAAGCTTGTCTGTCAGAGTGAAGCCACTCGACTCGGTGTGATCAAAAACGCACCGTTAGGTTCGCTAAATGACACCAACGTCGGGCTTGATGAGCTTCACCTCCCCTCGAATCTGGTGCTGGACAAGGGGAGTGTGAGGAAAATGTGAAATTTCACGCCTCGATTCGCCCACTAATGGCAGGTGGCATGGGGAGGAAGGGAGAAAAGGGCAAACCCGGTTCAGGTTCGTCTCATCATCAATCCCATCGCACATCAGCCAAAGTGTTTCGCTCCGAGCTCTCGAAGTCTCGGAGGTGACTAAAAGCGATACCATCCTCTATATTTTCCCCTAACCGGGTCTCTTTTCGAGCCTCACCCCGATTGCAACATTAGGAAGCCGACAAAGTCTTGCATGTTTTCCACCGGGCATCGGGGAAAAAAAGGGAAGTGGCCCGAAGCTTTAAATGTCTTCCACCTTTGCGTCACATCGGAAATGATTCGTTCCGGCGGAAGTGGTAGTGGTACAACGACAACAACAACAACCTCGGGCAGGTTTGACGGTGGAGGCATGGTGTCATTGGAACCGATTCTGCCGGAGTTTTTCCTTCCTCCGATAGCGAGGGGACAAACGAGATTTCGTCGCAAAAAGGGAGGTTGGATTCGATTAGAGTGAAAGTGGTTCGCACCGCATGCTTGAACCCGTCGTGGTGGAAGGGAGTGGCTGGAGCTATGGGGGTGATGGGGAGGATAAATCACTTCCTCCCAATCGATGGAACGTAACCGTATCGAGAAGGAGCCGGTTTATTCCGCGAAATCTCGCGCAATGGCGAGTTGAAATCCAAAACACAGGTGTGTTGCATTGATTTCTTTTTCCCCGCAGAGGAATCGTTTAATCCATGCCGGCGTTTTCTGCTGGTCTGCGTCGTGGCACGCAAACATGCAGACATGCGCCAATCTCAATGGGGGACCATAAACAGACGTTCCATAAACAGAACGTGTTTGCGAGGCCCTTTCGGTCCGAGTGGCGGGATCAATAATTGATTACAGACGAACATATTTTTTCCTTGGCTTCCAGGACGATTCAAATGTTGGACAAATTACAATTAAGTTAGTGTTTTAAAACATAAGAAAGTGTTTTAGAACTTTAATGTAGTTGAGAAAATTGAAGACGCACTTTCATTTACAAAATATGGTAATTCAAAATCACTTCTGGTTGAAAGAGATAATATTAGTTTTTCGAGCTCGTGTTCGGCCATCCTGGCGATGAGAACATTCCCTTTATCTTCCAATCCATGATTGATATTCTTGTCCGTTTTCTCCGTTATGGGAAAAAGTTTTGCAGCTTCGATGCTGCAGTGAAGAATATAAATTTCCCTTGCACAACCTTCCTGGCCACCCGGTCAAACGTGAACGTCCTTGACATACTGGCGCAACATTGCGATTTCGATCATTTTCCGCAACCACATCCTTTCCGGAGGATGGACCGAGCAAACTTTAAAACCAACCTGACCAACACTCACAAATCACAGTCGCGGCAACAAACACTGCAGTTTCTGCTGGGTCGAAGGAAAAACGGTGTTCGTAGAGACGACAAGGACGTTTGATAACGATGATCCATTTTTCTGGCATCCCTCAGCCTCATCTTCAATCGATTCCAAAGCGTTTCGGGAAACTGCTGCCGCTCACTTCTCGATGTTGGCAATGAGTCAAGGGACATCTTTTTTGGCATCCGTTTTTCTCTTCTTTTTTTGTAGTACAATTTCGTGTGGCACGATGAAAAAGGACTAGCTTATGGGCTTCTTCCGGGGGAACGATGATGATGATGGTTTGCGCCCCAAAAAGCGCGGTGGCCTTGAAGTTTTGCTGACGTCAAAGGATGATATTTGGGATGCTGGAGAGGATGGGGATCGTGTGTACGCAGGATACGCACACGAGAGCAAGCGTGGGAAAAGGGTAGTCAAGAAAACTGGGTTGTAATTTAATATAACTCAAAGGAATTACATTACGGAGGGCTGAATGAGCGGTATTTAAAGGATCCTAACAGAAAAAGACACACAAGAAAACAACTGATTGATAGAAATACTTCGCAACTTTTGCATCCTTTTGGAAAATCCAAAATTAAAAGCATAGCAAAGGCTCAATATTGTTAAAATTGTCTAATGATCGAAAAATATAATGTTTACATGAAAATGTTATTCATGTGTGAGTCTTTTCCGCTTGCTTGGGCTCAGTTTAATGGAGTGTTAAACCAAACGGATCAAAATCGGATCATCTCAGCTACGGAAGTTTGAACATTTCATGCTAAATAAGCATGAAAAGCTAATGAGTGAGTTATTATCGATAAAAACTCTTGCCCACAAAAAACCGGGGTTTAATAGTGATGATTGCTATTATTTTTGGAAAAAGATTTTCTGCTAAATGAGTCAAATTGCTACCATTGGGTGTGATGTAAATATCGTACGTATTCCCTACCGGAGTTCAATGACTTCTAAATAAGACTTAAACACAAAGCAGTGATTGCCTTGGGAGAAAAGTAAAACTAAACGATGTTCGGTAGCATAAGTCCAAGAAGAAAAAAATGTCGAGAGATAAGATTTATAACACAACCGGAATAGCAAAAAGCTCAATAAATCATATAACACTTGCGGGACTATTACTGTATCGCGGCAAAGATGGTAAAGAAACCGACGAGATTGAACTTCGACGATAAATTTGGGGTTCGAACACGTCATTTAGCGAAGCCGTAATTCCATCGACACCAGCTGTCGTCGAAAAGTTGATGGCAGAGAGGGTGGAAAAAGTAAAGAAACATAACGCAATGCCACTGGTGCGAAAATATGACTCAACCGTGTGCCTACATCTGACGGATCCTTTGAATACCCACTCAGTGGTTTAAACATAAGAAAAGGATTTTCCTCTTGGAGTTTTAAAATAAGAAGATTTATATAAGGAAGGATGGGAATATGAATGACACAAGATTGTGTGGAAAGTAGAATAAAAATACGATAAATTTACATTGAACGTCGACGAACGGGCGCACACACTACTCATTGTGAATGTATGGACTTTTATCTGCTTTTTGTTGACGAAAGTAAGAGTGAAACGGAGTGTTTGGAGGGTACCAAGTGTAAGAACAGGCACGTGCGAGTTGTTGTTGGGGTTTTTTAGGATACGCTGAATGCGGTTTGCGACACTTTTCGTGCTTTCTTTTCTTTTCTTGGCTAACTACTGCAGCTCCGCCTTGAATCGATATCCTTTCTTCACGAAGGCAAACAAAAATCACTTATTTCACTGGTTGATTGTCACGCTGACTTTTCTTATTCTTTGGTGCTTTTAAAAACTATGCACGGATTCATGAACACACAAAAACACACACACGGATTCGCGTCACACGTCTAGAAAGAAAAAGGACTTTAAACACATGTACTATGAGCACAAGAAATTAAGATGCTTCCTTGCATGGAAACGAGAATCGAATGATGTAACCAACAGTTTTCATTCTACTGACGGGTTTTCCCAAGGAATCACCAATGCGTTCCCCAACTGTTACACCGTCTGCCAGTGGGATTGTGCACTTTTGCAGTTGGTTCGATTTTATTTCACCGGTGGCTAACCGAAATCCCCTAAAAAAACACATCAGAGCAAGCCACAAAAAGGGCCTACTACTAACACTACCAACACTTCTCCGTCACTCGGCATATTGTTGTTCGTGGGGGGTGGGTATTAAAGGGAACAGCATTTTACTACACCCCCATACTACACATGCTTCAAAGTGTACGAACACACTAACACCACGCTAAGCTATGCCGCACTGAAACAAGGACGAAGCGCGTCGGTTCGTCAAACAAATGAAAAAAAAAAACGAGAATAGAGTAAATTCCACCGGATGTCGACAGGAAGACACGAACACAAAAACGCTAGTTGGATCAATCGAAGAATCCTTTTTGCTGGAAGTGGGAAAACGTGAAGAGCCCGCGAGGGAATAGTATTTTCGCAAACGTGATGAGAGTTTTTGAAAGGGTGTGTTTGTTAGATATTTTTCACGTAACCCATACACGAATACAAACGGGATGGAAAAGGATACAGGAGACAATTTCCATGGGAAAACTCAACTAATGAGGCATAGTTTCACTCGATGCGTTTGAAGAAGTGAGCTGTGGCTCAATGTACTCAAAATCAATTCAGCTTTATCGTCACTTTCACTCTCTACGTAGGAGATGTTTCTGTAGCACGGCAAGGCGATCCTAGTTCTTGGGAAAGGGAAACTCGAAATGCAGAAAGGCTTTTCCCCACATCTGCTAAAACACCAGCGGCAGCAGGTGTATTTCCTAACCAATACCGCAAGAGGAGAAATCTATCCACTCTTTAATCGCACCGGAAAAACCTCACGTCACAACGGACGGAACTGTAGTGCGGCGTCGAAACCGAACCGAACGTATCTAACGCCGAACGTAAACTGAATCCCAAACCGTCAGTAGTCCGCTTCGATACCATATACGAATACTCGCTGCTGCTACTGATGATGCTTTCTCCGCGACCACTTATCGCGCTCACTCTTCTCACGCTTTGCCGGTCTCACGATGAGATATCGCGCTTACTAGCGCGACTCTCGCATCGCATCATCGCGAAAAATCTCGCGGAAGGTATAGGCTTTTTCTGTGAGCCTCCTCTGAGGTGATAACAACATGCACATTCCCGCACATGCGCTTGGGCGGGGTGATAAGCCAACGTAGAAGTGTGAACGAAAAGGCGCGTACTTCACGTTGATGACGAGGAATTCAAACCGAATTGAAATGAACATTTCTCACCCGCGTCGCCACAGCGTTCATCGGTCCGAATTAATTATGCTATCAAACTGACCAGGCCATTCGATTTGGTGGCAGCCTCTTAACTTTGAATTTAACGAAAAAGAAAATACACCCAAACACAGACGATATGCAAATTGGTTTTCGATCAGCCATTATTAGCATGAACAAACCCAAACGATCGATGCTGAGGCTTTCGATCTTACGATCCCCGATTTTCCACCTGTTGTGGTGGGAAACTATGGTTTGCTTGAAAAACGCCGAAAAATGACTGCGCGCAACGGAAACGGAAAGCCAGACACCAACAAACAATCCAATTTTTAGTTCCCGATCCGGAACAAACGTGCCGCGACTTTGGAGAAATAGAGAGAAAAAAAAACAGGAATTAAGGCGATATATCAAATGAACGCGAACAGATTGTATGAAATCAAACTCATCATGGAGGTTTGGTTGAGAGGCTGGGTGGAAATGAAAAGTAAATAAAACAACACCGCAACATAAGCGGAAATCTTTTCCACCAAAGAAAACGAGGAAACGCCAAATGATAAGTGGTGCCAATTCGAACGTACAACACACACACACACAAACGCCACAGCACTTTCCCCATAGTGGAAAGATCACTGACCGTTGGTGTAAGATTAATTTCGAATCAGAATTTCCTCCGAATGTAAATATCTCGCGGAGTAGATATTCTCAGCAAAAGGAAAACGAAACGAGGCGGATAGAGCTGGTCAAATTCCTTCTCCAGCAATAGAAGGAGCAAAGTTGCGTAGAAGGAAAACTGAAAAACGCATTCAACATAAATCACACAACGCTCTTGAGTGGTGGAGGTCAATGAATTTCTTCACTCCCTCTTGAACCATAAATAATCAACATTCGCTTTGCGGACCATGAAATCGTGCTTGCAATTTCTGTTTCCCTTCTGGGATGTTGAGGAAAACTGGTCGAAATCTAAAGCTCTCCATGGAAAAATTGCTATTCCCCTAGGTTCATCCAATCGAGGCTAATTGTGCCAAATGATTCTGTTAACGATCGCTTACTAAATGTGGCGCAATAAAGAGCAAAACGATACCATGTAGGACACGGTGGTATAGATATCCTTTATTTCGCCCTTTGTGACAGTAATAAATTATGTTCGTCTGGCACCATTTCCGATGATGGAACGGTTGACGGGCGTCCCATGGAACAATTCGGTTGACATTTCACACAAAATGAGGAGTACGCGAACAAAGTGATTCAACCAAAACACACGTAAAAAACCGTCAGACAACGATGGCGTGCCGTGTTTGGTTGACAAATTGTGGCACCTTTCCCTTGGCGCACACACTTGGCCATGGGAACAACACACCTGGCAGGGTGTGCTCGTCCATTTGGCCCAGATTTTCCAACCCCTCCGGGAGGTATGGAAACGGTGTATGATCTATTAAAGCAACACTCTTCTCTGGAGGACGCCCTCCGACGGGTTCGGGATTTGAAATCAAATAAAGCCCGTTCCGATGCCTTTACTTTTTTTTAGTGAAGCGGATGGAAATTGCTAAAACTCCAAGGAAAAGGGCACGAGACAGGTGCGTCGAATCGTGTTTGTCAAGTCGGGTCTCTCCATTCCCAGCTCCTTCAAGGCGGAAGAAGTCTGGCTCTGTTTGTTTGATTTTCCACTGGTAATTTTCACCGAGTAAGCCATAACGAAAGTAAGGCCACGGCCCGGAAGTGCATGAAGCATGCCGTGACTAATGCACCTGCCTGTGTGCACGTCCGATGCTTCGACGAAGATCGTCGTTATGTTGACTCAAGCTAACCCTCGGCCAACTCCTCATCCTCATTACTCCCGGCTTGCCAACAGTTTTCCATTGTGCCCCATGAGGTGGGCTGAACCGAAGGCAAGTGCTAACAAGAAGTTCGAGAATCGATTGGCGACGTTTCACGCCTCAATTATGTCATTAGCGCATGGAACTGTACACTTGACGGGGAACTGGGGTGGACAGGGTTTGGTCAACGGTGGCGCCACCTTCTCGGCCCGCTAACCCCTTTTCTTGCGATTCTCCCCACCTTGACACATAGAGAAGCACATGACAGAAACTAGTGTTTTACGACCGTGGTAAAGCAAGGGACCAGAGTTCCGCAATGCAAGGCTCCATATTCCAGAGTGCACGAAACACCAACATCACTCATATTCAACCTTCGGGAATTTTCAGCCTTCAGACGCAAACAAAACAAAGGGTGGCGGCATGATGTGTTGGCGAATATTATAATAAAAAAAAATAATAGGTCACAAACCGCGGTGGGCCTTCAATAAATCAATCGGTCAATGTCAGCCGCCCACATGCACCGAAAGGGAAATTGTTCCAAGCGGGGGAAAAAGCATACACAAGGGGCGGGCGTTGGGCGGAAAAAGAGGACCAAGGCCACAAATGAGCAAACATGCTTATGGAGGAAATGGCGCCGGCTTGGTTTCGATGACTAACACCTATTGGACTTATCACAAATAGACCTTCCTTCCGTTTGATGACTCCTTCGATGATATTTACCTGAAACGAGCAAGAGAAAAGAAAGGAAAAAATGTTAGCAATATACGATAAGCATGGTAGAAGTAGATGATATTGCTAAGTTCATGAATAAACTATTCTCATCCATTGACAATTAGTATGCATTGCGTGAAAAGCCTTTTGTGACACAGGAAAAATTTCCCCCGCATTACATGATGTCCTTTGGAATGCTTGATGAATAAGTAGAATGTATATTGCATCGATAAAAGTAAAAATAATCCTACTAGAAGCACATTCGTAAATAAGGATTGAAAAAGAAAACCTCCCTAGAGCCCACAGTAAAACCGTTCGATCGTCCAGGGGTGACCGAGGATTAAACGGAATCGATGTTGCATAAGTATTTCGACTCGATTTTGTCAATCAAACGAGGAACCAACGCCCGGTTTGAACCTTGTTTCCATTAATCACCGCCAGACGCATCTCTCAGTCCGGGCACGATTTTCCCGAGGGCAGAGGGTTATCGCGCGCCGGAAGTGAAGGGAGACTGAACCGTCATCATGTGCCTCTTCAATGCCTCCCCGCCTCCCCGTCGGAAACCACCCGCACTGTCAACAACACCCGCTCGGAGGAATGGGAAGCAGCGATGAGTCATCGCCGATGTCGGTTCGATCTGCGCAGAATCCAAACTTCACCAGACGACGCTCCCGGCCTGTACCTCTTCCTCTTTCCGGTTACATCTCTCCTGGCTCAATAAGAAAAAAGGACGAAGAGGATGGGGAGCTACCATAAAGGAGTTGAAGGACCTTGAAGGCGATGATAAGGGAAGGGAAAGAGATTTGGCTCCCTTTCATCCCTCTTACCTTCCTGGGATCCTGGTCCTATCTCTTTCCGTTCTTGTCTGTGCCTAGCAGATGGTGGGGAACCAAAACAAATAATAACAGACCAGTAACAGTTCGCCGAAAAATACATGCTGCGATGCGTGGGGAAAAGCGACAGGACACTCCGTCTTGGGGGGAGGCAGAATGCCTGGTATCATTTTTCCACGACCCCTCCAGAGCATTTCAAATACATCCGGGAAGAGTGATCCAAGGATTTCCACCAACTCCGTGCCGGACACTCCGTGGGGGCTCATTTTCCACATCCGGCACCGGAACAAAGCAGTACAAATTCTTTCCCTCGTTAACTCGTCCGATCTTTCGCCCTCACTTTGCTCCAAGGTAATGGAATGGTGGAGTTATAGGGCTCGTGAGGGGACGGCATTTTCTACGTATCTTTGATCGATCGATGCAACATGTAAAGACTCGTAATACAAGAGCAGAACAACCGTATTTTTGTCAGGGGGACAGAAAATGATGCCAGCGAACGTCCTGGGAAGCACGAGGAAAAGCTATCACCAGACACCAGGCCCCCTCCTACGCTCTCCAGATTTTCCCAATGTGGTTTCCCATCATGGTTTTAACGATGCGCATGATATCCTTGTTGACAGATAATAAAAAGGAAATGAGGAAGGGTTCTCTGTGTATGTGTACAGCTCTGTAGGTATGGGAAAGCCTATGAAAGCTGGATGAATTTGCATAGATGCATCACTGCGACAACCCTTGTGCGGGAAATTGATTACAAAAGAGCATGCCATAAGCGTAAAAAGGAACAAATATCATAATAAATAGATTCGACTGTTGGTAGGTGAGTCTTTTCAAAGAACACCAAGTCGATGTAATTTTAATGTAAGAAGAAACTAAAACAAATCTCGGAGGCAAAACAAAACAATCGGAGTAAAATTAGATGGTTTTTCACTGTTCACATAAACAATGACCAGTTGTGGAATGTATTGATAACTCCAGGTGGGAGAGTGAGGGCTGTGAATAGTCTACGGGACGGAAAAACACCATCATCGGAAAATTACAATGGAATAACAAATTATTCGTGAAAGTCGCGCGACCTACCGAGACGTTGTTGACAATTATATTGATAGTCAACGAGGTGTTTGAAATGCTCTAATGGCAGACTCAACACTGCTCCATCATTCGGTTGAAAAATCCGCTTACATCATGTACTGCGTCAAAAATATAATGAAAATCGTTGTTCACACGCCACACAATCAATGACAACGACTGATAATGGCTGAGGGAAGTAAGAAATTAGTGTTGCTTTGGTACCGGTAACAGAAAATCGGAAAGTTTGTAGCATCAAAACAACCTGTACTGCTTTGATCGCCCCTATTCCAACATCCCATATTGTCTAGTGGTTAGGATATCCGGCTCTCACCCGGAAGGCCCGGGTTCGATTCCCGGTATGGGAAGCGGAAAGCTTCTTTTTTTATTTCGTTCACTATTTTTTGTAGCCTTTATTTTAGGGGCAACATAAGAATTCTGCGGTTTGAAGCTGTACCAAGAAAATCATCCTTGAAATACGTTTTACCATACATACAGTCCATGCATAAAGGACACTCTTGAAGTTGTTTGGTATACCTCAAACGATGCCTTATGTTTAATGTACAACTTGGCATTAGAATATATTTCATGTTCAACCGTTGCATATGTCGTGTTCAAGTAAATGTGTTGCACAAGGTTGGTAGCAAAAACTAAAATCAAAACTCTTGTGTGAACTTTGTAACTAATCGTACGCGACAGCAAAAAG
>KE525352.1:3825594-3877292 GCA_000441895.2 Anopheles sinensis | reverse complement strand
ATCGAACCGGGCCTTCCGGGTGAGAGCCGGATATCCTAACCACTAGACAGTATGGGATTATTGAAGACCGGGCTGAAATAGAGCAATAAAGGTGATGGCTATCTATAAATCGAATTGCCATTTCATTCACTCTATATTGCAGTCATTGATACATGGGAAATTTAAAGGTAAGCCTATAGTAATGACAACGTAAATTGAGCTTTTAATTTAAGTGTTGATGTTAAATCACGATTTAAATTAAGTAGTTCGTGCCAACCACCAAGCCTCCCATATGGTCTAGTGGCTAGGATATCTGGCTTTCACCCAGAAGGCCCGGGTTCGATTCCCGGTATGGGAAAATACTTTTTTGTATTGGGCTCGTACAACCCATTTTTATTATTTTGCCATTACCGGCGTAACAAAAACATAGCAACCCCGTTAGTTTCTACATTTAAGATAAGCTAACGTAATTATTTCCATACACGGAGCGAAGCTGTGTCCAATTCAACAGAACCACGTGTGCTCAAGATGAAGCATCGCCGTATAACCGTTATTTACTGAAATTCTCGCGAAAAGAACTTCACCCTCGATTGAGTGGAAAGAGGGTTCAGTTGGAAGAAAACCCTTCGGCGCGTAATTACCGAATCGCCAAAGACTTTTCCTCGCTTTTCTAGGCTCCCGAGGCAACGTTGTGCGAAAGACGCCCAGTCGAGCATTCCTTCGTTCAATGCCGTTTTGCAGAAGATGGAGAATCGTACGCATGCACGTGTGCTGACCTCCACGGAGAATTGTTGCCAGCGAAGATGCGGGCAATGAAGTACCAGCGAATGATGATGTTGCTTTGCAGTCTTTTTACCGCGATTTCCTACTAACGAAAGGCTCCCGCGGACTCGGAAAGCTACATCGCACATTGAGCAGCCAGTCGACATTATTTCACAGCTGTGGCCCAGAGCCAGAGACCGCGTACCATCGAAACGATGCAAATGCCCATCATATGACGATGATGTGATCGTTCCCCTCTTCCCCACCACACACCCTGTTGCCCCAAGGGTTGGGTTGCGGTGAGCATATTGGGAAAGGACGTAAAGCGTTGTTGGGGCAAGGAGAGAGAGAGGCAGCGATAACGAAAAGTGGATTTAATTACGTCTAATTAAGCAAAAGCCATTGCCCTGCGGATTGCCCTCCATACGAAGGTTTCTTCTCTTCCACACTTGTCTTTATCCTCCACATTCTTCCAATCCGATCTTGGAGAGGCCACAGAATATCCCGGCATCGATTTAACACTGTGTCTGGCAATGTGGAAGCATAGACAAGGTTTTGTTTATTGGAGAT
This sequence comes from Anopheles sinensis, assembly GCA_000441895.2. Classification (NCBI taxonomy): domain Eukaryota; kingdom Metazoa; phylum Arthropoda; class Insecta; order Diptera; family Culicidae; genus Anopheles; species Anopheles sinensis. The sequence continues at coordinate 3,875,981 of KE525352.1, read as the reverse complement.
TCTAGTAAAATTTCCCCACTTTTTCTATAACTTTCAAACCTTTTTTTAATAGTGACGCTTTTTAAACTTCCGTTCTTTTTTGCTGACTTTTCAAATGCACACACTTCTGCCTCTATTGCACAGTCGACAAAATAATGGACAATGAAGAGAATTTTAAAAACATGCTAACCAATCACAAGCCGTTCGTAGGGTTTTTCTTGCGGTCATATTTTATGCTGAGTTGCAGCTCCACTCCTCGAAAGATGATTCCTTGGGCAAAACCAAATGCGAAACGTTATGTATCTATATGCACGGCTGAAGAACAGAATGAAACATTTAAACACTACTAGTGGTGCCATTTTTTCATCACTTTCTGTCACTACATGTGATCAAATTTATTCAATAATCTTTCCTTTTTTCTGGGGTACTTTTTTTCGACAGCACGCAACATCATTTTATGTGCACTGGATGCGTTAACGCGTAGACAAAAAGGTAAATGAACACAAACACCAGCCACATGGCACATGGTTCGGTTGCCCATGGACACGTGTTCAAACAAGCGTGTTTTTGCTTTTCAAGGCGCATATGGAGCAACAGTAGCGCCACAAAGGCACGAATTTGTATATTAATGAAAGTCAACAGTGGCAAAAATAAAACATTGGAACCATGGAAGGGATGCACCCAGGTACGGGACCGTTTGTCATTTAAATTTTTCGAAAAATACATCCAAAAACACACACACACACAACAGGCCGGCGTGCGAAAAGATAGGGAACAGGGTTTAACACAGTAAAAAGTCATTCAACAGAATTCAACAGTTCTGAATTTTCCTTCGACACCTCCTCCCGATTTGTAACAACGGTGTGTCATCGGGGGAAACATTTGTGGAAAATGTAAATGAGCAGCAACAACTGAAAACAGACCCAACAACACTGGCCGTTCCCCCATCCCCAGCGCATATCCCCCTCTCTGAGCGTTTCTTTCTCGTCGGTGTTGCCTCTTCTGCATCCAAATACAACAGTTTTCCCGAACTGGGGCATGACGGTGATGAGTTTTCCAGTGGATTTCGTTTGTTTACTTTGCCCTCACCCACCCGCGCCTTCCCCTCGGTTCGCCCAAAAGCGGTGAGACTTCCTAAACGAGAGCTGATCTCGTTACCGAAACCGATCTCGAAATGAGCCACATTTTTAATTGTTTTTGTTCACGATGGATGCAAATTAAACATGGCAGGGTAGGGTCCTGAGGTAGGGGTGGTTTCTAGCACCCCAACAACGAACCCTTGCCCGCGTCAAGGGTGTGCAGCAAGAGTGTTGGAGAAGGGAAGAAAGGCTTCTATCTTTCTAACCACAACAGACACACACTATTGTTTGATTTGATTGAAGGGTTTTGTTTTCGGAACGCAACGCGTGGTGCAGCGCGTGGTTGTTCATGGTTCACCCGGTTCCCGGCCAGATAAATTCCCCGTTGGTATTTGCACCGTTAGGCGGTATTGTTTCTGTCCAGTTCGATCCCGGCCCGAACTAATCTTGGAGTCTTTCAAAAACCCTCCGGGAGTGATTTCCCGGGGAGAACTTGAGACCCGGCGAGGGACGCCATTTGATCGGAGGATCATAAACCGTAGGAACACAGCGGCAATAAATAGTAGCCCCGCGAGTGAACGAGTGGTTGAGTGTGTGTATGTTGTTTTTTTTGTGTTAGTGCATGTGGAGGCAATCGAGAATAGATAAATTTCAAGGGTCTGGTGGTCTGTTATGATGCCATCATAAACGTGGCAAAACAAGCAAAAACATATGTCCAACAGATCTTCCGTAATGGATGGTTTACAACACGTCGTACAAGGTTAAGACGAAGACAACTTTTAGTAAAAGTGATTCCGAACGCTGCAGGTAAGCGAATATTAAAAGGTGATTCACAAAGAATTTCTTAAATAGTTGACAACAAGACTCGATTCTACCTGGATGCCAAGGGAATTGAACTCCTGAAGACCCCTGCAATGTCGGCTGCAATAATCATATCCATAACTGATTATCCGACCGGTGATCTTCCTCCTTTCCATACACAGAGGTAGAAAAGTGCCAAGGCCATTGGCTCCTCATGAGGAACGGTCGACATCTTGGATGCATTCAGAAGACGAACACAAAAAAGTAGAAGTCTCTTTGGTACCTTCACCTTGTACCTGCGTTTTCGAAAGCGATGTCTGATCCTGATCTTGCGAGATTATCTTCCGACGGATTACGGGCTCAGACACGGGCGGCGACCTACTTAATTTGTACCCAAAGCAGAAACCCACCAGCAACCCAGAACTACCTGAAATTATCTCCTCTTCAGCTCCCTCCGGGCGCGTTGATGACGGTGGGACCCCGGAAAAGCGATCCTGGTGACGACTCTTTCTCCCGCCGGATTGGTGGAAGGTCGCAGCCCGGCAATAGGAGGACATTCTCGATCGCACCACCAGGTAATTGCCGCCCGGGCGTTATTATATCGAGAAGCCATTGGCCCACATTGGCAGAAGGAAGAAGCTCGTCGTGACCATTCACTTCAGGAAAGGAACGGAACCGTCTGATGTTGGCTGATTGATGAGAACGGGTCTCCCCCTGCCGGGGAGCAAACCGGCAGTTCGTCGAACTTTCAAAGTCATGGTCCACAGTCACCCCCCAGAGAGAGAAAGAGAGGTCGGCAGGTAATTCTTGTATCCAATTGCACCGAACGGCAATGACTCTGGATAGGTTTCGCGGGACAACTAACCCCAGGCTTCTCCCGCCTATGAGACATAGGCAGGAACTTGCAAAGAAGGTCCCCACTTGGGGTATAACCGCGAGATCATCATTATCGCCGCCATCAATCTTTTCGTCGAGACCTTCCGAAAAACTTACCACAACCATGGCGAGATGGTACCATGACCATCGGTGAAGTTGTCGGTCTTGGTCGGTCTTTTTCTTGCGGATTCGAATGTGCAAAAAGAGAGGAATTACCTCCTCCTTGACACGGTTGTCTGCCGAGACGTCGCTCCCCACCCCGAACCCCGGTGGTTGTTCTCGCATTCGAAAGGCCCTGTGTACCGCGTCGCCTTCATCCTGACACTTTCCCCGTAATCGCAGCACAACACCCTCGGTACACGAAACGAACGAAAACTGATGGGCTCCACAAATGGTGACGACTACTTTCGTAATAGATTCGATTATTTATTATTAAAAATCCACCCCGGCACTCGTCGCCTGCCGGGCGTCACCCGAGACCGTCTGCTGCAATCAGTTCCGGGGTCGACACCGACGATTTTGTTGCCATTCGATGTTGAATCGATATACCAACGGACGGCGGCACAGGAGACTTAAGCTAACTTTTCTCGGCGCGAAAACCTCGAACAAAAATTGGATCAAGAACGAGAACCACCACTTCGAGCAATGAGGTATGATATTAATCTTTCCAAAGCCTGCCAGTGACATTCCAGGCGTTCCAGCTCCAGCACCGAGGGTAGGGGTGGTTCCAGGTCAGACTTTTCCCGTTTTAACAACAACCTGACCGAGAGTGTCGAAAGCGAACGGGAGAAGGAAAGTCAATCATTTTTCAACTCAACGTGGATGTGGAATTTTTGCTCAATTTCCGATGCGGTGGAAAAAGGAGACGCAAAATACGTCAAATGTGGAAATGATTGGAAATCGTTTTGGCGTTTCCTGGACTGGAGGGTGGTAAAGGAGCAAAATGGACACGTGTATTTTTCGCATTTTTGACACACTCGACTCCGCCGTGGAACCGATGGGAAATTATAGCAACACGTTGCCTTTATTCCACCCAGTTGCTGACCTCCGAATGTGCTTTTAGCTTCAGCAAAAACTCGCTTGATTTATTTCTTGTCTGAAACATACTATCCACATGGCAGGTAAAATATAATACTCTTTTTTAAATGACTAAAATAAAACGTCAGAAAGTGTCCAGTACTTGATCAACCTTCCGCTTCCGAGCAAAGGTGAAATGTATGACGATGGAAAATAAAAACACCATATTACAACACGAAACGTGCTGGGAGGCAGAACTGCGAGCTAAAAAACCGCGCAATATGTGCTTCGACAAGGGTAAAACATCGTCCAGAACAGCCATGTCACGCCATCGTGGACATGGTTAAGCTCGCTAGGTTTGTAGGGAATAGAAAGAAATAAAACACGCCAATCGGTACTCGACAGGACGTTGGGAAAGCAAAAAGGGTTTTGGTGGAAAAGGGAAGCCGCGGACCAAAAGTGTCGTACTGAAGGTGAAATTACAAAAAAAGAGATAACAGCACAAATCGAGACCACTTAGAAATTAATTGTCGCCTCCTATCTATCCCGCCTCCAACTACGTACTCCTTTCCTTCAGGGCACCTTACACGCTCATTAAATACCGTGTATGACGGCCTTTCGGGTAGATTAGGGAACACTCCGTCGGTCGGAAGTGGTGGAATGTGTCACGATAAGAGGTTGGTATCGATTCTTCCGTCACCGGCACCGAGCAGAGAGCGCCCCGAGATAAGATACCGCCCATCACCACCGCTTCCCAACGGCCATGATTCCTGGATAGAGGTGCAGTTCAGAAACTAGGAAAAGGTTGTGTGACGTCGAACAATTCAACCGATTTCGACAGACTCCAAACGAGTACCCACGTTGAGGGAAATGTACATAATTATCAATTCAAGTTGAACCCATTTGACCGAGGAACCAAACGTCCGGAAGGTTTCTAGGGCATAACCCACTCAGTGACTAGGTGTCGGAGTGTTTCGTAAGAGCCACCATTGGCGGAATTGTAGAGAATGAAAGATGTCACGCACATCGTAGGTTTGGGAGCACAGTGCATTTTCAAACTATGAATTCGAATCAGAATTAATTACTGAGGTTTCTTTACTTAACTAAAGTATCAAAAATGTATGTTGTTGTGCAAAACATGGAAAACATAAAACCGATAACTGTAAATATTCACAGTTTAAACAATAATATAATTATCTCTAGAATAGAAAACGGGAATTTAAAATCCATTTCGCACACGAACTATCATTATGAGTGTGTATGTAAGCCGTTCCATTGACCCCTCGTAGAACCAATACGGTTCTTGAGCACGGAAAACGTGCGCGGGTTTCCTTCCAGGGTTAATGATGGAGTTTTATTCCGGTCCACGGAGGAACGCACCGAAAAGGGCCATGGAGTACTCCATCATCCCCTATTCATTATGTAGCTGTTTGCGCTCTTCGACACACACACACACATGAGACAGACGGACTGTCGCCGGTCGGGGAAAATAGGTGGCAGTTAGTTCCGAACGCATGCCATCAGCAATTGCACTCGTTTCATGTTAGCATACCACAAAAAGCCAGCAGCCGGCAGTTTATTTCTGGTTGTGCGCACGCCCCATCCAGTATTCCCAACATCAACGCCGGCCGAACACATTAAACATTAAACCATCCCTCCCCAAATGCCTGCCAATCTCGGCCTCCAGTCTCCCTCCCCGCACCCAGGAGGTTGTAAATGCACTTTCTTTCACTTGCAATCATCGGGTCCAGGGCCTGGGCTGTCGAACGTGTCCAAGGGCGGCGTAGTGGAGCTCGCTGGCGCCAGCCGAAGTTGTTGCACTTGTGCCACACACTGTTGCACCAAACCTCCGAGGGGTGGCATATGGCCAGAGGACCGTTCGGAGTCATGCACAACACCATCCCGTTTGTCATAAGGAGGAAAGCACGGGCTCACGTTCATTGCAAGGTTGCAGAAATATTCCCGATTCCATGAGCTCATGCCCAGGAGGCCTTCGAGCGCAACGAAAAACCTGGCCACTGTTTGACGACTTGCGAGAGAGCTAATCGTTTGGCAAATAGCGAATCGCAAATAGAATAAATTGTACTCCAAAGGCGGGAACGGAGATGAACCCTGGACAAACCTCCCGCGGGGGAAGTGGTATGTCGCAAGAGAGCTGAAAGCTCTTCTAATATTTACCAGACGATCATTTACCGAAACCCTAGACTTGAAGAACCTCTGGCGGCATGTTAAAGCGTACAAGCCAATCGGTAGATGGTGCAAGAAGTCCGTTTTCTTAAGCGAATGTTTTATGGGAGTACTTCTCCGTTTTATGGAACTCTATTATTTTTCTATTCACACTCTACTGATGAGGGCTTTCTTTTATCGTTCACCCTTAGACACACTTGAAACTAAGAACAGGAGGTGGTACAATCCCTCCCATGGATTGGAAGATGAAGTAGATGAGCAGAAATTAATAGAGGCGTTAATGGAGGAACACATTCACACTCTGGTCAACAATTCTTGTGAACCTCAGAGATCCGGCTCAACACGTCAGTCAATCCAACCATATCGCTCTGTTTCGGTTCACCTGCGTTGCATTCATTCCCGTTCAGAGGAGGGCGCGATAATGCACGGAAAAGGGCGATAAAAGCTTACACTTGCACCTTCTTTTTTAACAATCTTATTAATATCCCGCTCATCGATTGTTTTTCCAAGTGCTTATCCGTGCTCCTGATAGGGCAAGAGCTCGGGTAAGTTTTACGTTCCCGCTGGTGCTTTGTTAAAACCATCAAAGAACACGAAAAAGCGTAGACTCATCAGAGGGTGGCCAGAAACACCTTTGGACAAGAAAAAAAACTCCCTCTTTTCTTGAGGACCTCTACTCGAGGTCCAACGGGATGTTGTGGAGGCCCCTAAACATAGGAAAGCATTTTGACACGAAATTGGGAAGTTCGATGATCGATGGAGAATGTTTCGCTACTCTCGACATCGACGTGGGAGTTGAGACTTTGCCATGAGTTCCGTTACCGAAATGTAACCTAGGATAGAACAAGGCCCGTTTACTGGAGCTCATAGCAAATGAGGACATCTCGAGCGCACGTATAAGGAGCACAGCTCAACAACAAGTTCGCGGAACCGGGCACCTACATCTCCGCGCTTCATTTCTCCGCTCCTCCAGTCAATTACCCACGTGGTTGTTTGGAAAAAGATTTCAAAATAAATGGCAAACAACAACAACAACCGACGACGACGACGACGACCATCACGGTTATTCCGCAAACGTTGTTCCGTTGTCTCGTTGTTCAGGCTCATCAGCCTAACTCGACCCAAACGCCGACCATCGCCAGGAACTCGAATCCGCGTGATCGCAAAGTTCAGCACGTTCTCCAATCACTTCCTCCCATCAGACATCAACCGGGGGAAGATCCCAACGAGCACGAATTCGATGATCATTCCGACACGTTCCTCGATGGAAGGAGTAGTCGCCAATCCCCCGTAGACTGACCAAAGACGGGGGTAAGAGGTGGCTGGGTTGGTAATGCCGATCAGCTTCACGGATGATGTGATTCGTCAGATATGCGCGCCTTCCGCCCTGCCTTTATTATTCGCGGTCGATATGGGCGTACGGTCGATCGAGATCAAAGCGAGGCCTCAGTCCCGGGGTGAGGAGGCTCAGGCGTACGCAGTTCCCCTGGCTGACCGACCGGTCCTCAAAAACCGTGCAATAATAATCATTCAGTGTCCAGAGCGGAAGGGTTGGAAGAGACGTGAAGAGTCGTGCCAGTTGAGAATTATTATAATAAACCGACGTCATCTTGCCGCCAACCTCTGTGCCACCGGTCCTTAGGTCCTCTCGTTTCTATTCGAGTCTATACGCTCCTAGACCTGAGTGCGCCCACTTCAACTCCGGAGTGGTTGGTGTGGCGGGGTTTAACGCTACTTGAGCAAACCACCCTCCTCTTCTGAGACACAAGTTGCACACGAGCCAACAAGTTACATCTTCACCCGGCGGTCGATTGCCATTACATCCCGGCGAGGTTCGATCTGCGTGTCGGAGTCTTCAGAGTCGTATCTTATCGTCTGCGATTGGCACTGACCCTGCTACCGGACATGATTCAGCGTGGCAGCGGGCGCTACCGGATATGTGTGAGCCCCAAGGGACCCTCCGGAGCCGGCGAACGCGTTCCTTAACGCCACACGAATGATATTCAAGAGAAGAAGGAAACACAAGCCTATCCATTCCGCCTAGACAGCTCTTCCCGGGATCGGTTGCACTATTATCAGCTTCAAACGGTTCCCAATGGTGAGGGGCGAAGTGATCACAGGCAGAGGGCAATCACTGGACATGTCAGAGAGTTGAAGTTCTTCTTCGCTGTTGATGAAACATAAACGTACTTTATGGGGGTTTTGACGGCTAGATCTTTCTAGTGTCAATCTTAATGGAGAATTGTTTTTGGGAAATGAACAAAACTTTGTAAAGCAATATTTATATCTCACATGTGATCATAAGGCATCTCTCCAAAATAAACTCGATAAAAAACCGATCACATCCGGTTGCTTCTTAGAGACTAAATCGAAGATCAAGATTGTACCTCCATTCTCCTTCCAACTTGACACATGCGTGCGATTAAAAAATTCAATTTCATTCAATTCTCACCTTGTTATCTGCAGAAAGAAACGAGCAATTCGTGATTCGTTTTCAATTTTCGTTTATCATGGCATCGCCGCTAGATTAAATAATGTGAAAGCTTTCATGTTTTTCTTTTTCTACTTCTACCTCTAAGAGCGTCTGCTGCAGGTTCCCATCAAGCAGAGGGGCAGCATTAAAAATCACCCACTTTTTTATCAGTGGCTGTGGGGTGAAAATTTCTCACATCAACTGTTGAATGCCTCCCGCTGAAGGACGGCAGTTTGGCACGTCGGTTTCTCATTAGATTAACGGCTTTTCGATCTGCATTCATAACCAGGCACACACGATCGTGCGTCTTACTAGGTTCACTTTTTTCACTGCAGGGTGTAAAGATTTTCCATCTCACACTGCATGATGAGTTGAAGATCTTTCCTTCATCTTAGCGATGCTTTATTTTATTTTGTTTTCATTCGAAACCCCCACGCGAGGCTTAGAGGAAATTTAATTTTCATCTTAAAAGCACCGGAAAGTGGATGATGCCATCACTTTCACGCATCGTGCAGAAAGCAAACTGCACTGTACGTACAAACAATATTTTGTTGTTTCAGCATTACTTTTCTTACATTGAGAATTGCATTTGTTGGAACGATTTAGCTCAATAAGAAGCTCAAATCGAAAAAATGAAACCGATCGTACCGTCAATGAAGTTGAAAGTTCCTTGTTTAATTCTGCCCAAAAAGTACCTGCCTGTACGAGTCCATCACGTTTTTCGGCGAAAGGGAAAAGGCGAAATCTCGGACGGAAAGTGGACGTTTCAAACGTGCGAACTTTTCGTTTCGAACGAATTTCAATGGGGGAAAACATACGCACGTGCACTTTCCGTTCAATTCTGTTCCACTTTCGTCCGAGCGTCCGGTGGTAGTCTCGCACGCGATTCCGACAGGATGTAAATTAACACTTTTAGCCTCATCGGCGAAAAATGGAGGAGAATGATCAGAATTTGCCCGGCTCGACGCGAGCAGCAAATCGTTGAAAGGGAAAATTTATTTAAGACTGATTTTTGCATAATGATACGTTTCGGAATTTGATTCATCATCTTTCACCACTCGAGAGGAGGAGATGAGAGTGACTTGCCGTGCGTTGGTCGGCCACCATCGTGGAAAGCGTTTTCCCGCTCAACACAGGCAGATACTATGCGTGTGTGTGGTGAACTATTGAATGTGCGCTCGGAAATTAGATACTTTTTTGTGCCGGATGACCAGGAAATTGTGGTCGTGGTCGAAAATCGAACACTTTTACTACGAATTTTTGGCCACATTTCCGGCACACGAGGAAGTCGACGTTGCTTGGCGGCTTTACTTCCTCTCATTATCCTGCAGCAAGCAGCGAGATGGTACGGAATTATGTTTCCTTGCTTCATCAAGACCGCGGTCAAATTGCAGACATTAACCACCTTTTCCCCTTCATCATATCATGGTATTAGATTACATATAGCCGGTGTGCCATTCCCAGACAGTTTCTTAGATGTGCCAAATGGGAAGCATAGCAAATGAGAATGCACCAGATGCGCCGAAAATGGCACAAAGGTAGGCAAGGGATGGCCGAAATCGTTGGTGGCGGGAAGGAAGGGATATTTTCTGCAAACAAGGTACAGGATTTACAATCCTTTTCCTTTTCCTTTCGCTCCTTGTGTGAATTTAAAGTGACATCCACTCGGGAAGCAGATGGAAACTCGCTCCCTTTAAAAGGTTTTTGGGAAATGAGTTCACTGCGTCCATTCCCTTGCTGGCATCGGAACCGCGAAGCTGGAGGAACGAAACTCATGAATAAACCGGTTTCCAGAACGCAAACCGAGAATGTGCAGGGATCCTTTTTTGGCGCACTTCCCCCAAATTTGGCCAGTTGTCTCGTCTCGAGACGAATTGGAAGCCAATGATGGGAACCAATTCGGGGAACGATCCAATTCCGAACGGAACCATTTTTTCCGCTTCTACACTTGAGGCTAGAATGGAGATAAGATAAGACAACGCCGTTTCCTGTGTACCGTCGATGATTGACCCATTCTTCGGGCCCATTAAACTTTCAACACATTTGTGAAAGCACAAACGCGAGGAAAACCTACCTTTTTAGCTGGTTTGGCGCAGCTACGGGAATCAACGAGTCCGCCGACGACATTGGACTTCACGGGCGGCTCGATCGCATCCGGAGTGCCGGTGGATGGCACCACCACCGGCCAGCTGCTCGTCTCGCGCCCCTTCTCCAGCAGAAACTTCTCGCTCGATGCCTCCCGGCCGGCGGCAGCTGCGACGGCCGAAAGCTCGAACTTCTTCTTGATCGCCTCGAGCGCGGACCGCGTCGTGGCGGCGGATGCCGGCCGAGCGAGATGCACGTCCCCGAGATCGGGTTGTAGCTCTAGCATGACCCTCGCCTTTTTCTTGTTTTCCGTTCCCTCGCGGAACCGGCACAAAAAATTGAATCACACCAAATCCAACCTCCTCAGTCGCACTGGGAATCGCAACAAACACAAACCTTGGTGCCTTTGCACACTTCCTTTCCTTTTTTTATTTCTGGTTTTGTTCGAAGGGTCCAAGCTTTCCAAGTGCACTTTTACATACAACAACAATGGGAAGAAGGAAGAAGGGAAACACTTACGAGCTTTCGATGACGAGAAAGGTCAAGGTTTGCACTTCGAATTGATGCACCCCCGAAAAGCTCGGCAGATGAGTTTTTTCTGTTTGGGTTTTGTTTCAACGGGAAGCTTTCTGCTTCCCTTTTTCTTTCTTTCGGCTTGCGCGTCCGATCGTATGCACCTGGATCGGTTCTGCGTAGCGAACCAAAGGAACGCAGGAGAAGAAGGGCAATTTGGAGGATGATATTCGTTTGGATTTCACATACCACGCTACTAGAACTACAAGTTTTCGACGATACAATCGTTACACTGCACACCACTTTCCAACCAACCTAAAGAACATGCACAACGAACATGGACGTTGTTGTTCCGTCTGCTTATTACGGCGGTAATAATGTGGAACACTTTTTTTCCGATGAAAGATTTGGTACCGACGCTGCGCGGCTTGCGAAGGATCGTTTTCCCTTCACCACAAAACAAACGAACAAAACTGCGATCGATCGGTAAAGAATCACGGACGTCACACTGGAAACGTTCAAGAACGCACAACAAACAGGACCGAACCGGCGGACTGTTCACCACACAATGAGCCCACAACAGATGTTCGCACCTGATCAGGCACATAGGTTTCCCGTTTCGATGTCCTCTGCTCGAACAATGCGCGGTGCATCACCGCTCATTCGACCGTTTCGCTGCCGATTTGCTTTGCTCACTACAGGCTCCTCACGGCATCTCACTGTTCTTCTCGTCTCACGATGCATTCTCATAGAGTCGAACAGCGCGCGATGCCACAGTGAGAAGCATGCCAATTTCAGGGGAAATCCAAATAACAATGATCCAACTAACCGAACTTTAAGCTTAAAAATGCTTCTGAATTGTATCTTAATATCACGAATCTAATTATCGAAATAATCCCGGCGCTACTGTCGATTTACAAAGACTCGTCTAAGTGCTTCTACTGCAATGTTCCGAAGTGTAGAAGCAAGAAAACAATTTTTCACTTCACCTCAGAAACTCACGGAACGATGCCTGCGAAGAATGCCGTTTAGAAGTCCCCGTTCGGTACTACACGCCGTATCATGATCTAATTATCTTCATACATGCAACCAATATACACATTATCACATACAACCTTTTCACTTTCCTTTTACGAAGGCAGTTACACAGCCCGTTTGCTTATATTACCACAATTTTACATTTTTCCACTTATCGAAACACAGGAACAAACGCACGGCGTAAAATATAAACAAAGCGCTCATCGCAACGTAAACAGACAAACGGAACTGACAGCCCGAGATGCAGTGCTGCTAAAAAGACCCCGCCGCTGTCGTCGTCCTCGTCGTCGCCCGAGACCGATAAAAAGGATCCTTTCGCAGTTGCAACGGGACACCTTTTTTCTACTATCACGCTTCAGAACACAGCGATCCTTGTTCTCGCACAGTGGCCGGTGTTGTGTACTCGTAATTTACCGTGTTCGTGTTTGTTGTGGCGTTGCGTGTGCGTTTTTAATCTCGTCCTTTTCAATCCCTGTCCTTGCCCGGTCAGAAGGATGTGGGATTCATCGGTGTTTTTAAGCACTCGTAAGATTGATTCTTCATCGCTTCACTACACAAGCATCACTTCTAATTGTCACCATTGGTTCTGTTTCCGTTTAGTGACTCCCAAATTTTACGTCGCCCTCACTGGCACATCTAGTCTCATATCCGGATTGATTCTCATATTCGAGTGGTGGTACTTCCGGAAGTATGGCACGTCATTCATCGGTAAGACGGACGGCGATGCATGCGTCTAGCAGTTGTGCTTTAACGGAGGCTTACTTTTGCAGAGCAAGTTTCCATCAACCACATCAGCCCGTGGATTAGTGGCAACGATAATGGAACCGAATCGCTGGCACCAAGCAATAGCAGCAGTAGTAGCAGTGGAAGCAGCAACAACACTACCACCGCCACCACACAAAATATGCCGGAATGCAAGGTTTGGCGCAATCCGTTGAATCTTTTCCGTGGTGCCGAGTATCAACGGTTCTACTGGGCGACGCAGAAGGAACCGCTCACCTTCTACGATATGAACCTGTCGGCCCAGGATCACCAGACATTTTTCACCTGCGAGGGGGATGCGGGAAAGGCTGAGTACGAGATTATGCAGACGGCGTGGCGTGAGCGCAACCCGGTTGTGCGGATAAAGGCGGCCAAGAACGCGCTCGAAATCAATCCGGACTGTGCACCCGCCTACATCCTGCTGGCCGAGGAGGAGGCAACCACCATCGTGGAAGCGGAGAAGATCCTTCGCACGGCGCTAAAGGTGGCCGAGGGCAACTACAAAAAGTCGCAAACCTTCCAGCACCAGGGCGCAATCGCGGAGGGCATCCATCGGCGTGACACGAACGTGCTGATCTACATCAAGCGACGGCTTGCCATGTGCGCCCGTAAGCTGGGCAAGCTGAAGGAGGCGGTCAAGATGTTTCGCGACCTGACCAAAGAGATACCGCCCATCATGAACGTACTTAATATACACGAGAACCTGCTCGAGGCACTGCTGGAGATGCAGGCGTACGCCGACTGCCAGGCGGTGCTGGCAAAATACGACGACATTTCGCTACCAAAATCGGCAACCATTTGCTATACCGCGGCCCTGCTGAAGGCTCGTGTGGTGGCGGAAAAGTTTTCGCCCGACATTGCCTCCAAGCGTGGACTCAGCCCGGCGGAGATGAGTGCCGTCGAGGCGATCCACCGGGCGGTCGAGTTTAATCCGCACGTTCCGAAATACCTGCTCGAGATGAAGCAGCTGATCCTGCCACCGGAGCACATTCTCAAGCGCGGCGATTCGGAAGCGCTGGCATACGCCTTCTTTCACCTGAACCACTGGAAGAACGTCGAGGGTGCGCTTAACCTTCTCCACTGCACCTGGGAGGGCACATTCCGGATGCTTCCCTATCCACTCGAGCGTGGTCACCTCTTCTATCCCTACCCAACGTGCACCGAATGTGCCGACCGTGAGCTGCTGCCCTCCTTCCACGAGGTGTCCGTCTATCCGAAAAAGGAGCTTCCGTTCTTCATCCTCTTCACCGCGGGTCTTTGCTCGATTACAGCCCTGTTGGCCCTTCTCACCCATCAGTACCCGGAGTCGATGGGAATCTTTGCCAGCACGACGCTGAATTGGTTTTCACTTCCGTTCCACTTCGTTAAGGAACGTATCGAATCGGTCTGGCCGTGCAATCTACTCCAGCAGCTTTCCCGCATTTAAGCGCGCACTTTCTCACACCATCTTCCCATCCATCCCTACCCCACCCTCACTGCCCAAATATTGTTCCACTCCACTCCACCTTTATGCAGCTTACAGACAAGCAGAGCATCCTTGTTGAGTAAGTCTCTGCTTGTGGCTTTCTTTTAAACAAACACATAACTTTAACTCTTACTTTCTACACACGGCCCGCATCGCTGCGGTTTTCCACACAAAACGGGCCGGAATGCATGGAAAGATTACAAAATCAATAGCACAAACAACAACAGCTTAAGTTTCGTCGGGCGAGTTCTCCGGTCTCCGACCGAAACGGGACTGCCGGTGAGTGATGATGATCGTTAGTGTATTAAAAATTATGGATGAATGTGTAACTAAGCGTATTTGTGGGATGCTGTTGGTGCGTGAACAAAGGGATGCAGAACTCATGCAGCCGTTGCGCCACACTAGTACCATCCCACGCCTCTGTGTAGCCAGTCTGTCTGTCACTATTTTATGTCGTTAGTTTTGTTCTGTGTGTGCGAAACTCAAATCCTCAAGGCCACGCAAGGGCCGGAGATTTGGGTAGAAATAAAATTATAACTTATAAAGAAGAAGCAAAACACTTCAAGTAAATTAAAATTCGAGTTCGTCCGTTTTTTGTCTTTTGAGAAATAGCATGCGGGTGATAGTATCACATTTTGTAACGGATCGTCTTTAAAATAAGTTTTGTTTTATATTTAAATGATATTTTATTATCAATTTAATTATTTGTTGCTACTGCTGCTGATGCTGCTTGCAATTAATTTTCTTGTTTTTCTTCTATAAAAAAGTACATGAGGCTTATTGAATGTATGTAACAGGGGCGAGAGTTTTGGAGAGAAAAGATCGTCTCTTAGTTTTTTTTTTTATAAAAAAGCATCCCAGAGTACTTTCAGTATTTTATCCATTTTTCATCTTTTAGTTTAAAGTAGAGAGATGTGCAATATGGGGGCATGGGAATCGTGATTCATCCGATCGAGACGAAATCACAATCCTGTAAATTTGTTCCGTTCTCAGGCTCTTTCTCTCGTGTTGCGGGAATTCGATTTTCAAGGCTTTACTTGGCGCTACTACTAATGCGTTCGTTTGTATTTTTTTGTGTGTTTTTCGTAGAATAATGGTAATAATAATCGTAATAATAAAAGTAATAATACACAGTTAAATAAAGGACGAAGAATAGATTGAAATAAAAACATTAAATAATAATCCAAAATAAAAAATTAAAATCCAAAAACACCTGCATCATCATCGCGCGCTCTACATCTCTTCATATGTTTCCTTTTTTCATATCCTCTTCTCTATACTGTTATTCTTGCAACAACAAAACGATCTTCTTTTGTGCTTGCTTAAGCTTTGACCTTCTCCGTATTCGAGCTCTGTGTACTGCTGGGATATGGAGGTTAAAACTCAAATGAACCGACGAAACACAAACTACTTCAACCACAGGATCCGGTAGACCACTTGCAGCAATGCCTGTCTCTCTTTGCGGTAGATGAAAATTCAAACAGAAACAAAACAATATTCACTATCAAGGCTTTCTCCTATGGGCCGTTGGTTTTACTGTGCTGTGGATACGTGAAGGCCTACCGTGTAGTATATTGCCGTTGATGAGACATTTTCCGACCGTGTGCACCATAATTCGTTCGCGTAACATGGAACATGACACGTCGCTCTTCTGCAGTTTCCTTCTGTTCATTCTATCTAGATTTGATTGTTTCTTAAAACATGGCACTTTGCTAAAACGGTACACAACACTCATATCATTCACCCCGATCCACCATTCATTCTTATTTCCCATGCATGGACGTAGCTTGTTCTAGTCCTTTCTTTACGCTGCGTTATGACTGCCCATGTTAGCGCTACTATTTGCCTGGCTGTGATCTCATTTCCAAATGCTCCATCCAAAGGGAAACTCTAAGCCGGCCAACACAAAGTAAATGCTTCCAGTAGGCAAGAAAACGAAACCACAAACACACGGACGCGTCTTTTTCTTATAACCAAAGAAACATGAACGGCATACAACATTATAAAGGTGATAACTTTCCTGAATCTTTTCAGGAAAACATTGTTAGTCGAACGCCGTTAAAAACAAACAGTAATACTTCTCCTTGAATATTCAAAAAAGGAAGTAAACAAAAACGATCAATCAACCTTTGCCTAAAAGGCATAGAGATGCTGTAAAACCTCTATAAAGAACTAACTAAATTAATAAAAATACTTTAGGCCCTTTAATGTTCTTTTCAATTTGGAAACATGTTTTCGTTGCCTACTATGCTGTCGTGTGCTTGTCGTGTTTAAGATTGCTTACAATTAACAGGAATGTCGACTACCACTTTGGCAAACTCGCTAAAGTGTAAAATTTGACTTGCGTTTTCTTCCTTCCATACAATAAATTTTACTTTTACAGCAGTCATATTAAAAAACGAAACGGAAGCAATATTCAACAGACGCAAACAAACGCAGAAAAAAAACAAAGTTCTCTAACTCATTTTCTGTCATTTTACGGTTCTCAGCCAACATTCTTTTTTTATGAAACTATATTATAATACACACGCACAGTCGGACGGGCGCTTGTCGTGGATAATAATAGTAGCAAACAAAGAATAGGTAGTGCACATTCCCTTTGTCCCTCGTGGTCGGCATTTTCGTTCATCTATTCACAATTTGAAGGACCCATATTCCGTCGTTTTTCCCCTCCAGACCTTCGCTCGGTTCTTGTTTAAATCGGTACTGCTCGTCGAGAGATTAGCCCCAAAGTGATCACTACAAACAGATCCTCTCCCGAAGCGCCGCGCAGTGACGCCTCACAAAACACTGTCCCTCTCTTTGTCCACCCCGGACGTGATGATGCTCCCGGGATGATTCGTTCAATAATGGTTGCCGGAATGATGGTACTGATGTTGGTGTTGTGGTTGGTTCTGCTGCTGCTGTTGCTTGCCATTGGAAGACGTCGTTCGTCAGTTGCTGTTATCCTCGCCATCGAGCGATTCATCTTGCACCGACATCGAGTCGTTCTCGCGCTTCGGTGTCAATCGGGACGAGCTCAGACTGCCCATTGCACCACCCCGTCTGGCATTTGAAGAAGTAGAGAAAGCATGAATAAATATTAAAGTTAATAAATATATTTGTTAATTTTTTTTCACTTTCGTGAATATATGGGAGAAACACAACAAACAAAAGCTAGAACCACACGTTTCATAACAAAACCTTCAGGGGATGTGAAGATCCTTGCAACACTATAATTTGCTAATAGAACAAATAGATTTAGGAATTTTGTTCACGACTAACATTCATTTAGCGAAAGTTAGTAGCTAAGGCATATTTCGATAAATAAATTGAACTAAGGCAAATATGAACATGCAAGGGACATGCTGAATGTGTGTTTTCTTCACTATTTATAGGGTGTTAGGTTTGCGTTGCTGTAGATCGATTTGAAGGCAGCTATTGATTAGTGCTCGTTTGTAATGTTTAGAGGAAAACGTTTCATGCTTTTGAAGCGCCGAGAAATAACTCTTAAACTGTATGAAGAACAAGGGTAGGTAGGTTGCTCTCCTCAGGTTAATTAAATGTAACACATCAATAGTAAAACCACACAACAACCAAACGACTCTGATTTACCTTGAATCATTCGACAGGGTCTCTTCGCATTGTGAACGATCGATTACAAACTAAACGGGAGAGGATCTTCTTTTGCATTTGCATTTAGAGTCGAAAGTGCCTTCAATCATTCAATTATGTTTTATTTAACTGTCATATAGAAACCTGCATGGAAACTCTTCCTGTTGTAACGATTGGAAAGAAAATTCAACTATTCTGCCTTTTTAAACTAAACATAATTCTACATCTGTACACAAACAGCAGATCTATATGATGAAAAAAGGCGCTTCTTCTCATCGTAGAAAAACTCCTACAGTTGAGCAAACCGTTACTTTTTAGACTCTTTGTGGACACTGTTTCCATTCCCCGTGGAGATTATCGGCATCATTTCATAGCAAAGAGCAAAAATACGGGTATTCGATATCAATTTGTGTTGCTTTACGCAAGAAATCACGAATATGAATTATTTTTCCCTGCTAAGAAGGAACCGTTGCACTTACCTAAGCTTTGATTTGAGCGCATTCAGTTCGCGAGACAACGCCTCGTGCCCTTCTAGCATGTCCTCGCATTCGCGCTGTGCCTTTCGTTTCAATGTTTTCTCCTTCTGAATTTCTTCTTCGGCTTCATCGAGGTTGCGCTTCAGAGTCTTCATGCGATTGTTAACCTGTATGGCCAATAAAGAATACACGAACATTAGCCATGTGATATGGTGATCCCTGCAGTTGAAATCACTATGTTACCTTCTCAATCTGCTCCTTATACTGATCGGCATGTCGTCGCTCGTCTTCGATGTTCAGCGTCAACTCCTTGATGCGCTTTTCGAGCTTGCGGTTGGACTTTTGGACCGTTAGTCGCTCCTTTGTTTCGTTTTCGAGCTGCTTCTCGAGGTTGATGATCTTCGCCTCGGATGCGGCCGTTGCCGCCTTTACCTTCGTTCGCAGAGCCGTCTCGAGTTCGGACAGCTTCGCCTTCAGGTCCTTGTTCTGGCGCTCCAGGCCCGACTTGACGGTTTCGTAATTCTGCGCGTTCGACTTTTCCGTCGCCAGCTCCGTCGTCAGTTGCTCGATCGTTAGCTGCGCCTTGCGGTTACGGTCGACCATCAGCTCCAGGTTGGACTGCTCTTCTTCCAGCTCCTCCTCGAGGGCGGCGATGCGCGCCTCCAGCCGGCGCTTCTCATCGATCATGAGCGAGCCCTTGTTCGAGTTGGAGTTTATCTCCTCCAGCAGCTCGTCACGCTCCGTTTCCGCAGCCCGACGTGCCCGCTCCGAGCTCGAAAGGTCCTCGGACAGCTGCATCACCTCCGCCTCGAGCGTCTTCGCTTTGCGCTCCGCCTCCTTACTAACGGCCGCTAACTCCTCCTTAGCTGCCTTAGCTTCCTCGGCATCCCGGATCGCGTCCTTGATTTGTGCCTGCAGTTTCTTCGCCTGCTTCAGCGCGTCCTCCTTCACCTTGTTGTTCATCTCGAGCGTTGCTTCCATGTCTTTCAGGTCACCCTCGAGCTTCTTTTTAGCAGCGACGGCCGCTGCCCGCTGCTTGCGCTCCTCGTCTAGTTCGGCCTCCAAATCGCGCAGGGCCTTCACTAATCCACGGCGCTTCTCTTCCGATTGCTCCTCCTTTGCCTGAATGTCCCGCTCGAATTGAGCGCGTAGGGCTTGCATGTTCACTTCTAAGCGCAGCTTGGCGTCCTCCGTCAGCTGCAGATCATCCTCCAGCTCCTCGTTTTGTGCTTTAAGTTCAGCCAGCTGACTTTCGAGGGAACGCTTCGCTTTCTCCAGCTCGTGCACGTTCTTGTCCGCTGTGCCCTATAAATAAAAACAACTTCAAGTTATTCGAAAAAAAAATCCCATTCATTACTGCTCGAATCCGTACCTGTGTATTGGCAAGCTCATCCAGTTCGTTCTGCAGTGCCTTGCGCTTCGTTTCAAGCTCGTCGATTTTCTCAAACGCCTCGTCGAGCTCGCGGGTCAGCGAAAGCACCTTAGTTTCCTTTTCGCGTGCTTCGCGTTCTGCCGCATCGCGCTCCTGGGCGTGCTGCTCGCTGATGGCCTTCTCCTCGGCCAACACCTTGTCGAAATTCTTCTGCTTCTTCTCGAGCTCCAGTACCTTGGTGCGCTGTGTTTCCAGCTCGATCGTGGCATCCTCCAATTCCGACTGGATCTTCTTTTTGCTCTTGTCCAATCGATCGTTGGTTGCCTGAAGCTCCTGAATTTGACGCTGAAGCGTCTCGATGTCCTTGTTCATCTTCTTCTTCGACTCTTCCAACTCCTTCGCCACATCAGACTCCTCCTCCGAGCGCTTCTTCATCTCCTGTATGGTGATGTTCAGCTCGGCCAGCTTCTTTTCGTAGCTCTTTTTCGCCTCCTCGTCTTCCTCGAGCTGTTCGGCGAGTGCGTCCTTCTCGGACTCGATCTGGCGCAGCTTCGAACTTAGGGCCAGCTTCTGGCGGGTTTCCTCTTCGAGGAGCTGTTGTGCCTCGGTTAGCTGGCTCTCCAAGTTGCCGGCGCTCTTGATCGCAGCTGATGCTTTCAGCTCGGCTTCGTCCAACTGTTGCGTGATGTTGTCCGTCTCCTGTTGCAGTTTGGTCACCTTATCCTGCAGCTCAACTCGAACGCGTTCCACTTCGACAAGTTTTACCTAATCGCAAATTGATAGAACACAAATTAAAATCAATGCCAAAGAAGGAACCACATAAAGCGTTACAATGTACAAAATCAAAAACATTTCACTATACATTACTTCCAAATACTCAACATAATCCTTGAAGAGTTTGTAGTAAATAAGCATAAATAAATAAATAAATAAATAAAAGTTCAATAAAGAACGCATGCTTTCAAAATGGTTGCAATGAAGAGCTAACTACTTTTCCTGCCTAAGTTTTCTTTCCTCCTACCTGTAGTTCAGCGATCTGCGTTTCGGCCTGTTTGCGACGGCGGTCGTTCTCCTGGCGCGACTGATTGACGTTGCGCAACTCGGTGGCAAGATCGGCATTTTCCGCCTCCAGCGTTTGCTTGCTCTTCTCGAGGCCGCTCTTGAGCTTCTTCAAGTTCTCCAACTGCTCGTTGATGGACGAGATCTCTTGGGCATGCTTGTGGCGCATGTCCATGAGGGTCGCCTCGTGATTCGAGGACTCATCTTCCAGTGTTTTCTTCAACGTGGCAACCTCCTGCTCACGCTTGGAGCGAAGTTCTTGTTGGGCTGTGGGGAAACATCGATAGTTAACGTTTGAAAATGTTTCGGAAGCAATGTGAATTAGCGATAACTTACCAGCGGTCGTGTCCAAAGAATCGAGGAGCTCGTTTTTCAAAGCTTCCAGCTCTTCGTTAAGGTCGCGCTTCTGCTTTTCGGCCTTCGAGCGGGCAAGCTTTTCTGCCTCCAAATCCTCCTGGATCTCGGCCAACTGTGACTCGAGCTCGCGCTGTGTCTTCTGGGCTGCGGCCTTCGCTGCCGACTCCTCGTCGATGCGCACCAGTGTCTGAGCCAGTTCCTCTTCGCGTTTGATCAGTTGCTGTTGCATCTCTTCTATCTGCACGCGCCGCTCGTTGATCTGCTCCTTCAGGTCGGCCACTTCGGTTTCGATCTTGCGCTTCGAACGATCCGACTCCTGGCGCTGCTGGTGATCCTTTAGCAAGCGTTCCTCCAGCTCGGCAATCGTCGACTCGTGCTTCACCTTAAGCTTGGCCAGATGCTTCGCCTTCTCCTCCTCTTCGGCGAGCGTTTGCGACAGATCGTTTGCACGCTCCTCCAGTAGCTTCTTTTCCTTCACCAACTTGTGGTTCTGGTCCTCGATCAGCGCGACATCCTCCTCCATCTTCTTGAGCTTCGCATCCAGCTGAACCTTCTCGAGCTGTAGCTTTTGCCGCGCAGCCTCCTCCTCTTCCAGCTGCTCCTCCAAGTCCTGAATGTTGATCTGCAATTTCTTCTTCTCACCCGTAAGTGCGTTTACGCGCTCCTCTTCTTCCTCGATGCGAGACTCCAGATCCTGCATCAACTCCTCCAGCTCCTGCTTGCGAGCGACCAGCCGGGCACGACCTTCCTCCGCCTCAGCGCACAGCTCGATCTCCGCTTGCAGCTGCTCTGCCAGGTGCGTTTTTTCTTCCATCGCTTGCTGGAACTTCTTTTCATACTCCTGCGAGCTCTTGGACAGATTTTCGAGCTTGTCGCGAATCTGGCGCAACTCATCCTCCTTCTGCACCAACTTCTCCTCCTGCTTGGTTACCTCCAGCAGGGGCTTGACCTTGGTGTAGAGACGCCACCACTGCCAGTTGCGCAGCTTCAGATAGGCTGCACAGTTGCGCTGGATGATGCGAATCGCGTTGAGCTGCTGAAGGCGCTTCTGGTAGTTGCGACGGGCGAGGAAACCACGGCAGTACGCCTGGAAGTTCACGATCAGATCGGTGATCTTGTAGTCGCGTTCCTCTTCCAAGTGCGCCAGTACGCCCGCACGGAAGAAGATCTTCGATTGTCCGATGCGGTACAGGTTCGAGTCCAGCTCGAGCGATTTGATCATCTGTTCGCAAGCCCGCTTGCCATCCATAAAGCCCTTCGGGATGACGTTGGGC
This sequence comes from Anopheles sinensis, assembly GCA_000441895.2. Taxonomy (NCBI): domain Eukaryota; kingdom Metazoa; phylum Arthropoda; class Insecta; order Diptera; family Culicidae; genus Anopheles; species Anopheles sinensis. The sequence goes on along the minus strand of KE525352.1, from coordinate 3,853,574 downwards.
GTGAGCAGCTCGTAGCGTTGGCGGAACTCCTGGAACGGGATGCGATTCGGGAAGCCCTGGCGGCAGATACGGATGCCCTCTAGCACACCGTTGCAACGCAGCTGGTCAAGCACGAGCGGCGCATCGATCTTGCCCGCGCGCTTCTCGTGGTTGGGGATGATACAGCGCACAAAGTTCGGATTGGTGTTGCGCAATGTGTCCATCAGCTTCGCCAGCTGCTCCTTGTACAGATGGGATACCGTACGGAACATTCCCTTACGGGTGCGAGCACCAAACTGCGTGTCGGTGAGCGCCTGCTGTGCCATGCCAACGATCTCGGCGTCCTTCCAGATCTGCACCACGAACGGGTCCTGCGAGGCCTGCAGCAGCGACACAACGTTCTCGTTCAGCGGATCCATATTCTTCATCAGCCACTTGGTAGCCGAGTAGTCCACCTTGCCGGCATAATGAACAACAGCAAAGTCTGCCACACCGCGGAAGTCCGTCTTCATGAACTTCGGATGCATCGAGTGAGCCGCAGCCAGCTTCTCCACGAAGGACTTGTCGGTCGCCTTCGGGAACCAGCACTCCTCATCCAGCAGGGCCATGATGCCGCCCGGCTTATCGATCAGGTCAATTGTCGGCTGTAGATCGAGCCCAAAGTCGATAAACTTCCACTCGATGCCTTCACGCTGATACTCCTCCTGCTCGAGGATGAACATGGTATGATTGAACAGCTGCTGCAGCTTCTCGTTGGTGTAGTTGATACATAGCTGCTCGAACGAGTTCAGCTCGAAGATCTCAAAGCCAGCCATATCGAGGATGCCGATGAAGGACGCACCCTGGCGCTTGGTGCGATCCAGCGAACGGTTGATACGGTTCACCAACCACTTGAACATCTTCTCGTAGCACGCCTTTGCGATGGCCTCCACCGCGAACTCGACCTGCTCTTTCGTCTGAGCCTTGGTCACAAAGTCCCGGCCGACCTTGATACGTGGCGTCAGGAATGCCTTCGTCATGTCCGTCACACTCAGGCCGAGCAAATGCGCGATCTTCTGGGCGACCGTGTTGTCCGGAAGCGTCGCCTGATCGGAGCTGCGTTCCTGCTTGAACGTCATCGAGCCAAACAGCAGCACGGCACTCACAATACGGAAGATCGAGTTGAAGTCATCCGCCGTCATGCCCATGATGTTCATGCTCTTGACCGTCGCCTGGAACTCGGCGTAATCGTCAACGCCGGGCACCGGCAGCCCACCGTTCGACAGGAATGGGTACGTCTTCACATCGTCCAGGATAAAGCGCTGACGCTGTTCGGGCGACGCACCCGCCAACAGCTGGTAGAAAATGTGGAATGTACGCTCGTCCTTCGCCTGGCGGATGGCACGTGACTTCTCCAGCAGATACGTCTCGATGTTGGCGCCAGAGATGAAGCCCGAGGCGTCAAAGTTTATCCGAATGAATTTACCCTGCAGAGAGTAAATGACAGCGTTTCATTTGATACCTTGCGGATTACAGCGCTAACGACACAACTCAGATGATACTTACGAAGCGAGACGAGTTATCGTTTTTCACCGTCTTGGCGTTACCGAACGCTTCTAGAATGGGATTCGCTTGAAGCAGCTGTTGTTCTAGCTCACCCTGTGTGTTTGTTGATCACCAGCGTGAAATAAAGAAAAGAATTACACATTAGCATTACGTTATCGAATTGCTGGGGGGGATACGGGAAGATTGATTAAGCTGTGCATGACCGGAGTTTGTGGATTAGAACATTTGCGGAACGTGCTTCCGCGCATTCTGTTCATACTGAACTCATTCGTACTAGTTACGAAACAATAACACCACTCAAATTACCATTTTCACTCATACCAACTCACCAAACTGCAACATGTTAATTATTGTAAAATTAAACCGCTTTTATAACTGTTTCATACTTTAAAATCATTGAAATTGATTTGCAATGTATTATTCATACACCCAATGATGGTTAGCAATGAGGTTCTTTACTAGACTGTTTTACATGTTCTAAATGAGACCAAGACGTTGAAGTCTCATAAACCTTAAGCTATATAAATCCCATGCTGCATTTCAGTACAGGGAAATCCGTTTACGATGCTGATAAAATATTCCAATAGAAATATGATTCTAACTTTATCCATCTGCACTTTAAACCATTCATATGTATTAGCCAAAATCTAATTTACTAAACCAGTTTACTTTGAATGATAAGCAAAATGAAAAGAAAATCCAACACCGCAGTAAGTTTTCCGGCGAATACATGAATCGAAGATACAATTTTGAAAATAGAACCAAGATTTTTATGTCTTCCTTTCAATGCGACCAGTTACGATAACATCTCGAAACACAATAGAAGGATGATGAGTGAAAAGATCAACAATCTTAACTATAATTGCTAAAAGATGGAAGATTATGTGGAAAATTACTATATTTACCAACTTCAATAGAATACGTAAATGAAAAAGAATTCAAATTAACTAAAAAGGAAAAAAAGGATTAAGCTAAAATAACTATGGATAACCAGAACTAAAAATTAAGACTCAAATAGAAGAAGCAAGTGCGCGTGAAACAAGGGTGCGTTTGTAGTGAATGTGCTATCAGTGCAATTACGAGCAATCGTACACAACAAATTCAACGGGAATATAAACAATACTTTACCGATAAACTCGTATGATGGCCACCCTGTGTGTTTTGAGTTTAGCCCCCGTGATGTAGCACACATTGAGTTGGATGGATGAGAAGGTGAGGTGTTTGTTTTGCAATTTGTTTTTGTTTATTTCATGTTCATCCGTTTTTTTTTTGTTTTTTGCACGATATTTTAATTTACGGTAGCCATATTTATTGACATGTTTTAAATCAAAAGAAATTTGTTCAAACGATCCAGACGAGAAGCGTACGGGATATTGCGTTGGTATGTTATTTTTGGTTTGGTTCAGCAGTCAGTAGCAACATAATTTTTAATACCGTACGTAATTTTGAATTTTGGACATAATCGGATCATAAGCATAAGCGTTTGGTTTTCGGACCAATCCGAGCATTAGCACAGACACGCGAAGCAATTGATGATTTGCATTATTGGCGGTTTTGTGAAGGTGGGCGGCGTTGGATGATGGTATTGATTGATAGTCATATGTTTGAGTTGTGTATTGTTTTTTTTTTTTTTGGTTCGTACGATGGTGGGCGCAGTAGTAAATTGAGAAAAAAGAGAGAGAAAAAACGACTATGACACATTTTGTTTGTATATAAATTTTGTTTGGTATACAATTAGAAATGAACTGTGCTTGTAAGAGAACGCACACAAAGTCAAAAAAAATGATCAAACTTAAACATTATCAATAATGGATTAGAAACACAAAAAGAATAACCAAAACGGAATACTTACGATGATAAGTGCTGGTGTTGGGGCCTATTGTGCAGAACATCGGCATAAACAATGAATTTTTCCATCATCGAGCATAGATGCGATACCATTTTTAGCGATATTTCATTATGCATACACGTCAGGCGATTCGAGCATAAGTATTATGATGATATTGTGTTTTCGTATGAATAAATGCAATAATAGCAACACGTTGAAATAGGTAAGTAGAACACAAATATAGAACAGCAGAATATTAATGGTTCGTTGGTCACGTGGACGGTTTCGTTGACATAAAAAGAAAAAAAATAAACAATGAAATTAGAAATAAAAAAGGAATAAAACAAAAACCTTAAGAACACAAAGAAATGGAATTATAACTGGCGATATAATGCACTTTGATTGCAAAGAGCGTAGCGAACGATGTAAAATATATTCGAATTATCTATTTGTATAGAAATATATTTTAATGCATTTTCATAATCATTGTAATTATGATTATTGTTGTTGCATTGTTGTTCTTCGTTTTCGTGGTCAAATTCTATACAAGTAAAAGATATCTCTTAAGTCATAAAATCAGCATATCTCTTCATCCTTGTACTTCTTGTGGTACAATAATGAGCGGAGTCAGGAAAGATCCTAAAATGTGTCCTCCAGAGGTTACGACACACTGCTATCGATCTTTTAAAATAACGAAACATCGGCAAATATGGGGAATGCGAGACGATCATAATCACCAGTTGCGAGGAAAAGGTGAAAAACAAGCATAAGCCAGCAAACGAGAGCTCGTAAGATCGTAAATACAAATTAATAATATTTAGTAAAAATCCATAGCTAACCATTTTTGGGGCTACATTTGATTGGCACGGACCAGCGCTAATGGGAGAGCAGCGGGGACTGCCTTTTGCTGCTGGAAAGGATACCTGCATGAGGCGAACACTTATGTTTGCTTGTCGGCAACTGAATTGAGGTTTAAGACTTTCTTAATTTTGAACATCGGCATTCGGCGCACTTTACTTCCCACCACGCACCCAACTCATGGTGGTGTGTGGGGAAGCTCCAAAACTTCCTTGCATCTTTGCACTGAGCCCCTCCTCACCTTCGGCACGTCTCGAAACGACAAACGTGTGACCGGTTTTGTTTATATAATTCACGCCATATCGGGCGTCAATAGAATGGATTACAACACACCGCACGCCGCGGATTGGAGGAGATCTCTCTGTTTCGCTTCAGCGCAGGGATACCCCAACATCCCAATAAGACGAGATGGAAAAGGTGACAGCGGCACCAGAGCCTTTTATAGAATCGTGTAAAAAGTTGCTCCTTGCGGTAGGGTGGTAGAGATGGAGGGCGAGACATAGCTCTTTTTGCGGTTTTATCCACCTTCCCTCGCGAATATGCCCCTGCGATCACGGTGCTGTGAAAGCAACGCCTTGTTTTTCTTCTGCAACTCCGAACGAAAAGTTTAGCATAGTTTTTTGACGACAGAGCTGCTGTCGTCATGCATTCGGCCCGTCACCGTTCCCTGGCGACGACAGCATGTTTGAAGGCTTTCAATCGTCGTGTCATTTGTTTGTTATACATTGTGCGCTGCTGTTAATCGTCCTTTCTGCTTCACATCGCTACTCGCTGATAGGGAAGGTCACGTTTAAAAGCAGCTAATTGATTTATAAACCCAAATTGGTGGCCATAGTTTTAATATTTTTTTTAACACTACACCAGTGGATCTTTATGCTTTATCAATGTCGAGCCGCTTTGTCGAAATTGCAAACTCCACACTCTGGGCTCAGCGAACTCCAAACATGGTAGAACCGCTCGGAAAAGGTAAGTTGTCTCCCTCTTTCCCTCGGCTTCTGGTAGTATTAATGAAATTCTTATTATTGATTGGTCGTACGTCTGGCACCCCGTTTTGATGAACATGTTAATGCCACCGGGCATTGGTGCAATTGGACGATGTTTATCACATTCCCATCTCTGCCCAGCGCTAGCCAAAGCAGAAAGAGGAAAGAGAAAAGAGAAAATGTAACCACTAACCTCGGTCGTACCGTCGTCGTCAATTATATTTCATATATATTGCCCTGTTCCCAATTCGTACGCGAACTTTATGGACAGCGTCATCATCAGCGAAAGACAGCTTCGCAAGAGCTGCTGCACAGCAGCATCATGATCGAAAAAGGCAGCCTTGGTTTGGTGTGCCGTTCAGTGACAGTGCAACCTCTCTCGGTTTAGACGGCGTTTTTGGGGCGTGCGACAATCACGTACAGAGATTGCTGGACAGTGTCATTTGGCTATTACGTCCAAATATGGGCTTTTTGAACGCAATGCAGCTCGCACAGAACGCCATATGAAGCCTCGAATGTCGCTGCACATGAAATTCGCGTTTGCTCAGAGACACGAAACCACTACCTACCACTCGGAGAAGATGTAGAAGAAACCGTGGCAGAAGCAAGGGAGCCTTCCGGATCTCCAGTGAAACCCCTAGCGAATTTATGGTTTACCCCAAATGGTGCTTTTCATTTCAATTTCTTTCGACATTTATATTTGCGCACTTAAAGAAACGCAATGAGCGTTTCGATGTCGATTTTTGGAAACATCACCGCAAGAAAGTGAAACCATTTTTGGGACCAAACCTATCTTGGGGCGTTTCTGTTAATGCCATCTTCCCAAAAAGGACAAAAACAATTCCGATCGACATCTGGTGTAAAAGGTAAACTTCGCACTCAATTAAGCGCAAATTTCGATTTCCAAATCCCTATATCCAATAGAATGACATATTACAAATACTATCCTTGATACGAAATCATGCATAATATGAACTGATAAATGTTGCCCACTTCAAATCAGTGACCAATTAGTTTGTTTATGTCGATATTATTGCCACAATCCACACCACCCTATGATGTTTGGCCTCGTAAAGGGAGAGATATTACGTTTCCACAGCTGCCAGGAAAAAGGGCACACGACACGATATTCTTTTTCAAAGCATCGCGACCTCACCACCAACCAAAAGCAAACCCCAGCAGCAAGTAGCTCATTCATTTCAATTAACAGCCAGCCTACCACCCTCAGACCTTTCCTGGCCATCTCTCCTCCGCTTAGCAAGAAAACCATCTAAAAGGTTGGTTTACATTTCCAAGATCATGGTCCACGAGACGCCTAGACGCACGGAACCTAAAAACCTCGCTGGGAAAGCCAACCACAACGCGGTATATGAAATTGATCGATTTGCACCGAACCCTCCCGCGCCCTTTCTGGAGCCAGTTCGGGAAAAGATGTGGAGCAGGGGGAGGGAAAAAGTACAAGTCACACGCATACAAGTTGTCCGCCGATCGCGTGTTCGGTTTGCATTTTGCATCGCCCAGGCTCGTGTGTTTGATGGATCTTTTTCGCGCTTGTCGCACGAGAACAAGATCAACTCACTGGGTAGCAGTTTCTTTTCCTCGTACCCCTGTGTCCGTACTCCGGTCTACGCCCAGCAAAAAGCAACGGCGGTTTAAATGTCCTCCTAAGCACACGCAATGAGCGAAAACAGCCACTCGTTCGGTTCCATTAGGCGATAATTAATAATTAATTTACTTCCTCCTCCGTGCCGCCACCGGGTGGCGAAAGGCTTGCGACGAAGATTTATGCATTTACATGAGAAAAATGTGCTGCCGTGGAATTTGTCTACTACTTAGTCGAGCGGCAAAAATGTGCGTCCCCCGTTTACGTCGATTTGAAGCCTGAGTGGGAGAACATTGCTGTGTGAATTAAAGTAAAAAACGACAAATCAGCATGAAAAAACGTGTAAATGGTTTGCTTGGAGGCGGAAATTACCAGTGAACGAAGGTTTTTATCTGGTTAAAAGTAAGATGATAAGGCTCCTTATAACACTTGTCCAAAATTTGCCACCAGTGAGAAAGGAATGTTTCTAGCACAGCACATAAAAAGAGGTTTACGTACAAGTACCCTTCGAAAACGGATTTGGGAATACCCAAACACGAAGGACGATCAGCGACGATATGCAAAAGTAAGCAAACTACCATTTTGGGATGCAAAACCGCGAGGCTTTTGTCACTGCATCTACTGCTCCGTTGCGGTTACGACCGGAAAACGGGACGGATGATGACATAAATTTGCGGTCAATTCACTGCAGACTTTTCCCATAAATGGACATCAAATGTATGCAACGGTGCACACCTTTCACGGGTACTCTCCTCCGGCCGATCTGCGTGCTCGTCGAGAAAAGGTGCAGCCAAAATCGCATGCCATGCCGGCATTCATCCATTCATTGATTCATCGCCGACGAATCGTGGCCTGTTGGATGGATGGTTCGATGGTTTATGGCTCTCCATTTATAGGTCACTCTGTGTCAGCGCGGTTGACGGCGCCAACGACGAGCGAAAAAATCACAGTAAACTGTACTGCCTTCCTCCGAACCCAAAAATGCGCATAAAACGGCATCGACGCACTATTCACAGCGATTGCTGTAACGCCATATGGTCGTAAGTTAACTGAAATGCTTGCGCATGTAACAGCCTGAGTGAAAACCCTCGCGAAACATCGTTCCAGCATCTCTACTACTAGTTTTGCAAAACGTCGATGCTATAAGCCGTTGTCATGGTAAACGTACCGCTACGGATCCTTTCGGTTTCGATGCCGCCACGTAGGCTAAATACTGGATAACTTTCTTTGTGTTCTCGGTTTTGCCAGCACCCGACTCGCCGGTACACAGGATGGATTGGTCCTCACGATCTACAATGAAAAGGGGAGAAAACAAAAGATTAGAGCCGTGACAACTTCAGCACAAAAAATAGAGGATTCTTCAGGTATACAACAAACGAACATAATGACATCAGATGGAGTGGTGTTTACGCTTTTCCAGGGTTGCGCGTCTTGTCTTTTCTTGGTAGGCGGTGCGGAGCACGATGTAATGTCTAGAAATGTACACGCTTGACATGTTTACCAACAACATTCCAGAGTATTTAGCTCAGAACGCTCGCCGCCATGCTAGGTGTACGTTCGCGATAGTTTTCTCTTGTTAGTATGGACATATGGCTCTCGGTGGATAGTGACCAATATTTACCGATGACCGTCGAGAGCGCACGGCTCGGCTCATCTTATCATACGTTGTATTTATTCACGCCGGGTCGACCCTCAGTCCCGTGACCTTGTGTCTCCAGGACTTTTAGTCATATGTACTGATCAAGATAAATCTTAAAAGACAACCGAACCACACATTGCCCACACATTGCGCATGAGTCAACTCGCGCGACTTAATCTACATCGCGAAACACATTGAAAATCGTACTAATCTAATTAGACCGATCGCGAAATGCGGCCCCTCGTTGCCACATTTGGATCTGCCGGAGCCTATCTCAGCGACCGCATCCGTGCTGAATCAAAACGGTCGGTTGATGGTGTGTTCAACGACAACCACTTCCATAATTGCCGGCACAGGAATCATCGGAACACACGCACAGTTCTACTCTGCACGGTTTAGTTCGCTCGCTTGACCACCTTTCCTGTTGGTTCCTTTTTTTCGTGTGTTCCTCTAACCCAAACTATAAAAATTGCTGACGTCTCAGTTTGGTAGGATGACTAAAAAAAGGGCCATCGGGGAACACAAAAACACATGCCTTGGAGCAAAAAGCAAACCCAACGGCACAAAATTGTCCACAAGAAACATATGTTACGCAAAGCACAACATCTCAATGTTTTTAATGTGTGCAAACAGCGGCTAGCGGGGGACTGTGATCTCACAGCAGGGGCCCTGCGCTGGGCATGTTGGTGAATTTTATGTGCCACCGGACGATTAGGTCTCGTACCCCCCGATGACGACGACGTTAACTTGACGATTCCTTAAATGGTCATCTTCACACACAAACCAGCGAACTGCCTTTACTTTATTTTTGTGTGCCTGCGCTACCCGCGACCTCATTAAGTCCTCCATCGGGTGCAGAAAAAGTTAACTCGTTCTCGTCGTTCAATTTTTTTCCCTCCGTGCCTCTCGCCAGATGGTGTGTTCCGGTGCAGGATATGAGGTCGGCTAAAATGAAAAAAACACAGCCTCTACTTGCATGTAGAAAAACAAAACAGCAAACGAACGTGAACGTTTGAATGCCACGGAAATGCTATGCAAATGCGCAACATCCTTCTAGGGAAAATTCACACACCTACTGCACCAAAGCGGTTACAAACCAAGCCAGATTTCTCACCCGCCACATAAAGTACGCTCGGAGATACCAACTGCTGCATCTAATTGTATCATACTGGAAGATTAATTGCACACACCAAAGTTCGCAGGACCTCCAACTAGCGGTAGCTCACACATCGGTTGGTTGGAGACAGAGTAAGTCGGTCGATCCATTTCAACGATTTGATCTTGCATGATCATCCGCTAATGAACTTGCTTCAAACGATTGTGACACATTTGGTAATGTTTAATCCATCTTCACCTGAATCCTCAGACAAGGATTAGCACGGGTTTGGATGTTTTACTTTGCGCTCCAGTGTGCGAAAGACGCATGTGTTTTTAATTAATATTAATTCACACTGCACCGCCTGTGAAGACTTTGCAATTCAATCGGTCGCGCCTGAAGGCAATGGCATTTGATCGCTAATTAAAATCGCCATGCATATCAGTAGAAATTCATTTCCAAAAACTATACAAGAAAAATAATGTGTACGCAAAAATTCACTGCAAATAAGAGATCTTTTGTCAAGTTGGGTTGAGTGATTGCCACATTTGAAAAGACCATCAGCCTGAAATGTGCTTCTATTTCTTGAGGATCGGAATTAATTAATCAACTTAGAATTTGACCCTTCCATGCATCCATACTAGGGATTTCCACTCTCTGGGGTGGTCCGCGTCCAATCCACCAACATCAAGCTTTCCGATACCATCGACGATCGTGTTGCGGTAGATGCAGATGTACGTCATTGCACTCGATCGTTCGGCTGTGTGCGCATACCCACGAAGCTACTGGGAAAATTTGCAATTATAGATCACGTACAAATTGTGTCCTCAACGACACGCCCGCCCGGAAACGGACCCCCGCGTCCTGCCCCGGACGAACACCACAACCGGATCGTTAAGGAAAATGGCGTGAAAATGCAACGCCACGACTGGGACGTGCCACTCGGTGAAGTAGAAGCAAAACACGTCCCTTACTCGCTCCTCCTTCTCCTGCGATGAAATGATATACTTAGTGTAAATATAGGGTGGAATGCCTCCGCGATGAATCAGACAAGATCGCAAGGAGCTCACGGAAAGGTAAGCGCAGGCACGAGGCAAAACCATGCAGGCCGGTTAACGTTTCGTGACACGTCAGACATTTCGTTTGTGACCAAACACAGCAGGATAGGTAAGGCGCAATGTGACACATTGCCAGAAGATAGCGGAAACCATTCCAAGCGAAATATGACATATGGTTCCTCGCACCGCTTGCATCCACTATTTGCCAAAACCAAAACACACAAAAATTATCACGACAAAGGACAGGAGAATGGAGTCAGAAATCACTCACTCTGGCAAACATGTTTCTACCGATATGGAAATATGCCAAGGAGGTTAATGTGTCCGGTTGATTTTTGACTAAAAAAGGTGACCATATCCACGAGCCTTGCTGCGATCGAAATTGTATTTTATCGCTACCGGATATTGAGAAGATCCGCTTGATGTTGCTTTCAGCAAATATTACATAAGATAGGTTTCGTGTGGAACGAACAACAATATAAATAGGCCAAGGAGTAAATGATGGGTCGAAACTTTTACTATATGCAAAAATAATCGGCTGAAGAGACCGGACTCGAACGATAATCGAAATGACCTTCATCAGCAACGTTATCACAAAAACCGTTATTTTAGAAATTGCAATACGAAATTGAATCCGAACGGGACTCTGATGATGTAATTAGCCGTAGAGTAGATGAGATCAATGTCGTCCGGTGATCTCGAACCCTCCTGGTATGCCGTTGGCGACAACGCGTGCAATGATATGCGCAAGTGAAACGAATTAATTATAGCTTCAGATACTCTACTTGCTCTGCACAGCCATCATGGAGAAGGCCATCACATTTACGCCCCATAATTCCACCGGTGAAGCGCGTCGTTACGTCGCGAGAGTGATTGGACACCGAAAGAGAGCTGTCGATGACGATCCTGTGCGTACCGTACATCGAATCGGTTCGATTGGTCGTTCGCCAAATGGAACCTGCTGATGATGAAATGGCCAATCACTACCAGCAGCGGTGAGTTTAGCCCAAGATGGAAGTAATTAGACTTCACAGCGCTTGACCATCATTACACGCCCATGACGCAAGGTTTGTCAATCTGTTTATGACTATCCGAAAAGGGACTACATATCTATGTACACACTTGTTGAGTTAGAAGTACAAAAATCTTTTACAAACAAAACAGCTGTTTTCAGCATTTGACATCTTTCTTTTCGACTCACTTGCGTCTGTGCAATTAGTTCGCATTCATATTGGCGCAGTTGCCTTTCTTTCAATTAACTACTGCTCTCTTTCAAGGGGGTTTGGAACCGATTCGCCATGCGTACCATAACTTGCAACGACTTAATTAGCGACAAACGCCTCCTCCGCTTACGCTAACAAGCTCCCGGGATAGTTATAAACAATTGCCGCTAATCGACAGCCACTGATCGTGCCACACGCGTAGTGACCCACACCCCACACACCACGTTGTCGTTGATGTCTCTGAGTCGCCGGATCATAAACGTCGTCATTGTCACATACTCAAGATAGTCCCGCGACTCTATCGCTCCCTCTGTCTTGCTAGAGATGGGTGCAAGTGCAGTGATGCCACCTGTCCGATGCCTCGCTCTGGATGTTTGGGTTCGCCTACGTTACCTACCCTGAAGCATCGATCTATACGCGGTGTCTGTGATCGCAAAGACGTGTGGCGGCACCTCGTGCCGTTTGATGCCTTTGTACTTCTCCATGATCTTCTCGGTGTAGATGGGCAGCTTCTTGTACGGGTTAACCACCACGCAGAAAAGGCCGGAGTAGGTCTAGAAAGAAGCAGAATTGAGAATGATACGTTAGCATGTGTCTATTTTAATTATTTACTTTTCCATATCCCAATTATTTAACAAAAAAAATTAACTAAGCTGTGCTTTCATCGCTCATAAGAAATATCTGTCAACATTGTTGCTCAATAAATTCCCAACAGTCCATGTCCTCCCACCTTCCGTCCAAATTTATCCTTTGCTCTTCCCCATTCATCACATGGAGCGGGCGGCTCATCACTTGGGGCGCCCGGATTTTCACCTTCGACTCTATAAATATGCACACTTTCTACGTTCTGCACATCTATCATACCCGTCCATCCATTCTGCGGTTCACCTGCGGCATTAAAATTCGCTCATAAGCCAACAGAGTTTGAACAGTTTGGATTTCTGGCGTTTGTGGCGTGAATGTAAATACGATCCTCACCGCCGAACAGAGCCCCCAACCAAAGGGGACCAACCAGTAAAAGGCGACTGTTAGAATGTCGTAAAAATTTCTGAAATTCCCACCAACGTAATGATGTGCAAAAGAGGCGGCTTGGGGGAATGGAACGAATATTCGTGGATATTTCGCATTGCATGAAAATTTATGTATCCACTTGAGAAAGGAGGAAAATAAAATTATACTCCTCGCTGAGGTGACTCGTCTTGGACGACACACACACAGCCAATTTTATTGCTTTTTTTCATATGCGAATTTGATATGATATGTGGCAGAAAAAGAAAATCGGAAATCTTAATATGATGATTACTATTCAAACTTTAGTTTCAAAATACCGCATACATCCGGATTTATGTTATGCTTCATTTTAGCCACTTTCTCTGTATTTTGGCTATTGCCTTTTATAACATCCAAATCTTAAAACTCCCAATAGTTTTGCGTGTCCAGTTTCTATGGAGTTTTCACTTGCTGAACCCCTTTAACCAATGAACCGAAAACACAGCAGCGCAAACGCGATTCATAAGCAATTTTCCATAACCGAGGATCGGCGCTGTTTATTTACCATATCTTCTTGTTTCTTTCGCTTTCTTCTCCTACATCCAGAACTATTTCCATTCGTTTGCGAAGGAATATCTTTTCCCTCTCGTTCTCCCAGTTCGGCCCATTTCAAGATCATCCGAGATCGCGTATTTATTTATGACTGCTATTTATAGGCCGATGGTGGTGGTGGTGGTGCACTTGATGCATGAAACCATTAGACGCTCCATACCCAGCGCAAGCATCCCACACCATCTCGAGATGGTACGAGCAGCAAGTATGAGCAAAAATATTCAATTACCGTCAGCATGTATTCGCTGCTAATTAGATGTCAAGATCCATTCATGCAGACAAAGAACTGAAGTAAGATACGATCCAACCCATTCGCTAGCGTTGGAAAAGCTGGATCTTCATGATGTAAAATATAAAGGAAGTGAAAAAAGTGGGACGATTGACTTTTGGAGCAGCTTTTAGAAGCCTTTTTTTAAAGTGGTACATTTATTACCTTCTTTCAGTTAGTTCCAAACGATGCATGAGCACGTGGAACATCGACACTGCTTGCCCGGGGGAGTTAATCTTATCAAAGTGGTCAATCTTATCAGCGAATGTTTGTCTAATTAGTGTTCAAACACATTCTGCCGATTGATTAACTATTGAGACTGGTTGGCGGCTGTGGAATCATTATCAACACCGTTGCTACTTTTATAACAACATCGTGCAAACCACATTTAACGAAGCCGGCGCGAATGGCTTGCAATTATGAAACTCAACGCTGTTAAATCAAAACTTTAAAACAAGGAAGAAACAACATTGCACACTCTTTGCCTGGACGAATTTTGTTTTCCAAACAGACGAAAAACCACACACGATCTACAAACCAAACGCTACCGTGATACTTTGCAACTCTTCCGCTGATAATGTAGCAAATGAACAAACTTCTTTCCCGTGGCACCAAGCTGTCTTTGAAATGCAATGCTTTAAAAAGCAAATGCAAAACAAAACGATATTCTGTCAAAACTTATTTCGTTCCAAGTTAAACACCATTTTGGCGTGTTTCTGTTGGTAGAAAGTGTTTTGTGACACGGAAAACCAAACAACGATAAATCTTACCTTTTGAAGAACAGCGCGTTTTTTAACCAAATTGTTTTTAAATCTGTATACATTTCGAAAACACAGGTTTTTGCACACTTACATGCGTTCATCATGGTTCCACCCACTTTCTTCCAATTTTCAGCGGGATTTATATACTATTTTTCGACAGGTTTCTTTGCCGTTTGCAGTCATTAAGCATTCCAAGCGAAATTCATTCACAGGCACACCAAAATACATTAATAATCCGACACATGACGGTCATTAATCCTTATGGCGTCAAAACTTTGGTGAGACGAAAAGCTGTTGGAATGTCAAAATTCAACACTTCCTTTAGGATGTGTTGACTTAAAACTAAAAACATATAACCTTACAGGCTTCTTTATATTATTGGTAAGAATAGTTCAGAAAAAATACACTAGTGTTGGAAAGAATTCTCATAAATGAAATACACTTGAAGTGCTAGACGCACCTCCCAGGCTGCACGAGAGCTCGATTCACCCATTAGAGCTTATTAGTCATGATAAATTGATCAATAAAACTCGTTTGCGTGCCAATGAAACAAAACTAGACTATCATCATCATGTTGCGGACTTTGCTGTCGATCGTTTTTGTTTTGTATTTCACCGGATGAACATAATAATTGAAGGAAGACAGTTTCGTTCAATCTTCGGCATTATCAATAAGGTGTGTTGAAGGTTCTGTTAACGTTCTCTTGCAATTTTATGTAGATTGAACTATCTTTCAATTGAATTTACGCTTGGGAAGAGAATTTTGATGCGACATCTTTGTTGCATAGACCAAATATCGTGCTCGGCACTTCGCCCATGATCAGGTTTACTTAGGTTTGTTTGCGAATGGCAAACATCAACGTAGAATGACAACGAAGCTAGAACCCCGAACCTGTTCCATTCCTGAACGGCAGGTTCGTCCAGTCGCTGATCAAAATCCGACCACAGACCGGGCCATATTAGGCCTCAACAACGTCCGTATGCTCTTGTGTGTGTGACCTTATTTGAGTGTGCTTGTGGAACTGAGTTTTTTGGGAGATAGAAA
The DNA here is from genome assembly GCA_000441895.2 of Anopheles sinensis. Classification (NCBI taxonomy): domain Eukaryota; kingdom Metazoa; phylum Arthropoda; class Insecta; order Diptera; family Culicidae; genus Anopheles; species Anopheles sinensis. The sequence continues at coordinate 3,838,087 of KE525352.1, read as the reverse complement.
ATTACGGTGGATGTGAACAAAATAAAACACGAGAAAAATCGACGGACAACCCCGATGGACTTAAGAATTGCTGGAGGATCTCCCGAAACACCACCAAAGAAAATGTGTTCCACTTGTGTGTGGGTGTAGGCCGTTCATCTCCGCGACCTTCGCCGTTGTTAGCCGTGCCTTGGGTCCCGTCGAGATAAATCCCGTCGAAAATTCACAACTACTTCCACCGAACTCGGAACGGAACGCGGTGACACACGGCCATTTTTTGACCTCCACTTTTGCCTTTTTCGCGCTTCAGTTAATGTGCGTGAGGGCAGGTGAACCCAAATGTGGTACCGCGAGAGAACCAACCCCCAAACACCGAAGACAGGAGTCGCTGCTGGAAGGCTGACGATCTTCCAGTATCTTCATCACCAACTCTCCAAACGTAAGACTCTCTTAAGACGTATGGTCAAGAGGTTCGCGTTGAACTCGAACTTCTGCCGTAGAGGAGGAGGCATGCTATTACGCAGCGCAACATTAGACCTCGGAGAACCACTCCGTTTCTTCCCTCCGTTTTCTTTCGCCGTTCATTTCAGCCCATCCGCCGCCGGAGATCATTTTTGCCCCACTGCCAAGGGTACAAGGCACGTATTCAAGGTCACCATGTATCCTGTTCCCAGAGAGGTCTTCCTCTATGGTTGTGGCATAAAAGCAAATGTTCCGCAGGCATTAGAGAAGTGGGAGAGAGAACAAATTTGCAGTTCCGGTCATTCGGTTCCTTCTGTTCGTCTGCCGACAATGCAACCATAGCTCATCAGTTTGATTCACTTTTCATGTTTGGCATAACGCTACATTCTACCCATCACGGGTAAGTTTGCAGCTATCGAGTTATGGAGAAACGCCACCGTACGACTACCTCAGAATGGCACAGACAGGATGTAAGTTCAAACTCGTGACGAGACTATCCAACGATTTCAACGTGGCGGGAGTGCAAGTGATTGATGACCAATGGGCATTGATGACCAATGGGCAAGTATGGCCTGAAGAATGTCACTTTCCTTGCGTGGAATGCTAATACGAGACGCCGATCGTAGCTTATTCCTTCCTCGTACCGTATGACGCAGGGAAAACCAACTTCGTTTCGATCCGTCGATTATTATGACAGTTCTTTGCTTTATGCAAAGCCTCATCGTTCTTGCGGAGTTGGGAGACTCGGCGTGTGCTTATGTAAGTAATAGTACAAACGAATTTTCGAACATGCCTGCTAACTTTAAGCCACCAGTCCATCTCTCTGGTGACTCATCTGACTCGTTGGACGCCGGTTGACGACAAACGGCAGATGAAGTTCACTAACACCGGTGATCGCTAGTTGGCGTGGAACATACCTTTAGCTACGACAATCGCTCCACAAGTTTATGGTGATGATCATCGGAGCGCCACCATCCCGCGATTCAGTTGTGGTCGAAAGTAGAATGATTGAGATGAAGTTGGGAAGCAAATTTTCAAACAAGCGCCCGTACGACTCTATACAATACGAATAATTATAAAACTCACACCCGGATGAACCTGGTGTAGGTAGGCTTGGGGTAGCGCCTCATGGCCACAACAACCGCGATTCCCCATCAGCTCAACAAAAGCCTAACGTGGCGGCAACGAGTCGGTCAAACAAAGCCTGTTCGAGCAGGGCCTCGCCTCTACATTGCTAGTGGATGAGGTAGTTGTTGCCCAGCGATCCACCGGATGAGCCTGACGTAATACGATACACACAGGCGGAACACACGACGGTCAAAGCGTCATTGTGAAGGTTTGCCATAGCTGTTATTACAAGGAGATGAGCCTTCAAGATACCTCTCTCTTTCCTTTCTTGTAGACTCCAAGAAGAGTCCTGATGTTTGTTTGCTTTGGTATTATTGCTCAAGTGCCTTCATCAAACAAGAGCCACATTTGCACAGGCGATTTTCGCAACTTTGACCCCATAAATGCACTCTTGGTTACTTTATCAAGACCAGCATGGACCACTCCTTCCTTCACTGCATAGGGGTTGACATAAGGAAATGTTTTCTTTTGCTTTACTCCAACAAACGGTTTCTTTCTTCGTTCATATCGTATTGGTCAACAAGTAAGATATCGCACAAGTTTCCCTGGTACTGGCTGTCCGACATGCTTCTCGCTCGGACTGCAGAGGCCTAACATCTTATTCTTCTTGCCTTACCCCTAGCCGGTCGTTAGCCGCGTATGGAATCTTCCTTTTTTTCTGAACGTGTCTGTGGAGCGATGGAAAGAGCACACGCCTTTTTTTACTCTTTTCTGCCTCTCGTTATCTCCCTCTGTCCCTCGATCACACGACTTGAACGACACAACTGGGGTATAAAAACGCGATTGAAATTCAATGAATCATAGACAAACAATTCCACGGTTTGATTTCTTCGCGCCGCGCGCTTCGTGCTTCTCTAATAAAGATATTTTTCTTCGCCACGCATGCCTCAACAAATCACGGCGCAAGCGAAAAAACACACACACACATTCCAGCGACCGTTTAGATGTGGTGATCAATATCGACCGTATAAATCAAACAATATGGATCATTTAGCAAAACACTGTTCAAGAATGGCGCCAACGCGGAAGATAGGTTTATTATCTTCCGGCCGGGAGTCTCCCATTTCGGACGAGCTGTTGCACGTGCAAGCATTGTGTGCATCTTTACAAATGCAGGCACGCCGCCTTGCGACGCCATCTTGCCGCCCAAGATGCACCACACATTGACCTCCTTTCGCTTGCTGCAGCAACAAAGGAGTCTTCCATTAACGACGGTGCCGGTTCTCGATCCGGAATGACGCAAGCAAACTCTAATGGGTTTCCCTGCCGCAGGTCCCCGCCTCCACCGGGAGGGATGTGTTTATGTGTTTGTGTATGTATCTCTCTCCCAGGTCCTTTCCACGACCGATCCTTCACTACAATGGCGCAGTAATGGAGCGTAACGTCGTGCCTGCTGTCGTCGCCGAGAGGGTCAATCGGAGACCTCACGAGGGCCGCCCTGTTGCTAAAGTGACAATTGAAGGTTAATAACACCGTCTGAGAAGCACCACATCTTCCTTTGTCGCCCCGCAAGAAAGCGAAACTTATCGCGGGACGCGATTGTTTTAACTCCGGTTGAATTACACTTAGGATCGGATAGCTTACGCTCGATTGTGGCAGTTTAAAACGATCGGATTATGACACTTTCAAGCTGAATCACCCATCGGCGACGATTGAAAACTCCTCGACATGGAGGATTACCGCACACAACGCCACCCACCTGTGGCTTCATTCGTTAAGGACCAAACGTCGCCATAAGTCGAGGACTTGTTGCAAATCCGATAAACAAGCAAATGCAGGGAATAATGCCAACCGGATAGGTGGGCTCCTCTACCATGGAAGAAAGCCCAAAAGTTACTCAAAGTGCCTTCCACTTCCAATGGGAGTTCGAGGAGCCCAGAAGCGAATGACTAATCGTGAATGGAGAAGCCATGTCGGGTGCTATCGCGTGAGGAAGTGGTCAAGAAATGCTTTTGCAATGCACTTCCAAGAAAGTGTGTCAAATGAATCATGCACCGTGGTATATGAATCTGTAAGATAGCAAGACACAATGAAGAGTTTACAGGTATGAAATGACTGTGTTACGTACCCCCTTTAAATGTTATTCCCCAACCATTTTCCCAAACTAAAGAAGAAAAACAACCAAAAAAAAGGCATTCCAAATCTTGTCCATTGGCGCCGTCAATTTGGTAGCATAACGCGCACGTTGGGGTCTGTCACCGTTCTCTGCCTTCGGCCTCCAATCCGCTTTACCTTAATCGGGGATGTCGAGACCTTGCCGAGAGGAGTTGCCATTTTTGGAAGTAACACAGAGCCCAGGCAAGCAGTAGCGATAAATTCCCATCGAGCACAGAGGTAACACAGAATGGTGCTATGATCGCTCGCTCTATTTCTTTCCTTCCCACCTTCAGCCACCTTTAGAGTGGAAAGAGTTCGGTATCTGTTCGCTCCGCAGATGTCTATCACTGCACAGCGTGACCTACTGACAGTTTGGAGCCGCATTCGGAAGGGTTACATCGAATGGATACTGGCTGTGCGTGACCTTCCTCACCGTCGTTTCGTCCGTCCACCGTTCGACCATCGTCCGGAGCGAATGTATCTCCGGCGCCAACCAACTCACCACCAGATGGTGAGCTACACCCGATTCCGACGGACGATGGCGCCAACGCCAAAGCCAAAGTGATAATTGGACATTCAGCAATTCAGCAACTGGGTGATGATGACGCCGAAGGCACGAATCTATAATGCGAAACCAGCACTGGCCAGCCGGCAGAGATTTGCTTCGCTGAAGTGTCCTACCATGAGAGATCAACGGCGGGGTAGTTTATGATGCGTTCGCGCACAACTGGACCACGGCGACAACGATACGCTCAAAATCGAGTGCATGTGTGTGTAAAACCGAGGGATAAGTAAGGCGAAGGCTTCTCAGCCGACGAAGCGATGTGGTGTCGGCGCGCTGAAAACATTCGTTCCATATTTGGTCAAAAGCAAATTATGGCTTTAAACGAAAACCAAGCAATTGGCATCGATCGGTCCCGGGTCGCCCCGTTCCGCCACCTTCTCCCGATGATGCTTGTATCATTATGCAGCAATATTTATGCACCCCTCAGTAGGGTTCAAGACAAACCGCATAAGGCGACTCTCATAACCCGCGATGTTACTGTCAGAGGATGAAGGGCACGCAACGCAAAAGACAGCAATCTGTGATGCAATGCCGAAAAAATCCAGGTTTAGTGGTACTATAAATAAACATCTGATTGATTTTCTGACGATTGCATATTTCGCCAATGCATTGCTTCAAAAAGAGGTTAACAAAACATCTGTAGACTAAAGCTTTAAAACAACACAAAATTCAAAGGAGCTGCCAACTTTGCAAGCCACAATTGGTGTTAGTATGACATTTCGCTGACCAGCACCTAAGTAGTTATCATATTACAGCCCTTTGCAGTAGTGATTGTGAAACACTATACACCTGATAGCCAGGTAGTAAAGCCGTCGCAAACAAACTCAAGTCAAGTTCACGTTCAAAGGGATCATTCCAGCAGACCTTTAGATAGAAATCATTGGGGAGATAAGAAACGGTATGTGCCTTCTTCCTAACTTGGTTTTTTATACTGGATATGAAGTAAGCAACTTTTAAAAAGCACCCCCAAGAGTACCACCAATGTCACCAAGCTTCAATAGTCAAGTACCAAACATATGCCACCAAGCGTCAATATCTCTCATGAAGTAGTGGATGAGTCATGACTTGTCTCGATGGCCATTCACAGGCATTGGAGCATGGACACATAGGGAAAGCTGAAGATGTCGTACGCGGGTTTCCTAATATGGCAAGCAACCCTCCATGCTCTCCTCTTCACTTTTCGTCGGTATCCTTCAAAAAGACTCGTGTGACAAACAAATCACTTTGAACTCCAAACATATTTGTGAGCATTTGGTCGTTTTCGGCTCGGCTTTTTTTTGTCCCGATGTTGACTATATGAGTTTGGTGCAAAAACAACTTCATATTCATTTTTTTAACATCCCAATATACTCATTTCTTTCTACCGGAGCATTGAACCGTCACTACTGTTGCACACGGGATTGAATTTCATCGCGTTATGCCTTGGTCCCTTCTCGCTTACACCAAAGTATCGAAGAACTTGGCGATCGATACCCAACTCCTTCAAAGGATCATCAGCGACATGCACAAACATCATTATCTGCATCATGACGTCGTCGTTGGCATCGATCGGAGGGAACCATAATAAAATGAGACAGATGAGTACGGACAAACAGGTGTGTAATTAACCTGTTGCTTACCAAATTGTCCTTATGTGGAGGCGTCTGTGCCTGGTTCGTTTGCACTCAGAAAAGCTTGCAGGAAAATGCAAAAGGAGATTGATGAAACATGCCGGCTCGCCGCCCTCCATTGGAACGAAAAAGGAAAGTGGCTTCGCAGTGTACGATTACGTTCGATTGCGATCTCTCGGGTGACATTTTGCTGCACACGAGGAATTTAAACTGGGCTTACACACACGCGCACATATCGAGGGGTAATGGCTTTTTCTCAACATAGCTGAGCCCTTTTCCACAGGAAGAACATGATATCCGACGAAGCAGTTTGAGTGAAAAGTTTGACTCCGAAAATAATGTTATAGGATGTCAAATAGATCCTCAGCCACAAAGGCAAAGCCACCAAAGGCAATTGAGCAAACGACAACGTTAACACAGTCGCTGCCCTCGCAGGAAACAATCGGATAATTAAATATTTATGAAGGAAGCACACTTCACTTACTGAAGCGATACAGCGGGGAAAACACCTTGTAAAATCCGGTTCCGTTTTCTTAATCAGAAGAATAAAGCAGGTTGGCTGGTTGAGTTATCATCGAATGCCTTATTGCTGTAAGCCATTGAAGTAAATAGTGTAAAAGGAAAACTTGTTCCCCCGCTAAAGAAGGCAAGCAGAGGTCATGTTGTAGAAAGCTTGTCAACAAAACCGACCTGTAGCACATTCTGTACGTAGCATTATTCCGAGTTTCTGCTGACGAAAGAATAAAGCCAAGGTTTCCAGATTTTCACTGCTTGATCGAAACAAGCCACTAAGTCTTCAAATTCCCCGTCGCAGCACACTGTTTTTTGACATCAACGATCATTAGTCGGGTTTCGTGACTGTTCCCCGATTTAAATTCCAAACGCACCGTCGTTCGCCAAGCGGTGTCGGTACGCAAAACTACAATCGCTCGAAACACCGCACAGACTGTTTCAAACGATCCCTATCTTTCGGAGAGGTTTCTATGTGTGTGTTTTTGCCTCTGTCGAGAAACAGTGGAACAATTGTGAGCTTGTTCCTCGCGCAGGGATCGCCTGTGACGATCAAGAGGACGGGATGGCGATCGTTCGACTTTGACAGAATACTGATGAACGTTGAGGTAATCTTTGGAATTTGTTGCTTTCTTGTCCATGAAGGAGTATGCAACCCATTTTCCAAAACCTGGAGCTACTCATACCACTTGGTATAAACTTGAAGCTTGGATAATAACCGTTTTGGTTACCTTTTCTCTTCTGCCATGAACTAGTTTCAGGAGTTGTTTCATCCATTATCAAGCACCCGCATTTAAAACAACGCAACGAACCAACGACACAACAAGAACAGACCCCCAGCCTAAGTCTGTCAGCTGTCTGCTGGTTTATCGAACAAGTTTATGACTTATGATCGTCGAGCATTTGTACAGAAGCATACACTACACACAGACGACTGTATTCACTTATGGACTGATTACTCATAACAAGAATGCTGACACTCATTCCCATTAGACACTGTGGAGATAAGGAAATGACTCTCCCCTCTCCTGGTCCAAAGTCGTGGAATGAAAGTTTATTAAACCCTCACAAGCATTGCCCTCGTCACATTATATTGCGATCTCGTTACCGTAGAGAAACGACGATCGCTTTGCCAGAGCTCAGGCTAGTGAAAACCGGAAAAAGGCCACAGAAACCACGCACGGCAACGTTTGAGTGACGGGTCAGTGGTTTACAGAAGCTCTAGTTCGTCGTTCGTTGATAACTGAATGCTTCTTCCTTCTCGAGGAAATGTTGCCTTCGTGCAGTATCATATGAAGGACGATGGTTGACTTCTGTGGAGAAATCAAGGCAAGTATTCATCCGAACAGGCAGAGTCATTGACAGTTGTTCACGAAACGGTAGAACCATTAATGAGCTCTGGAACATCTTCCCAACAATTATTCAATTTGTAACATAAGCTCACCTTGTGCAAAGACCCTAAAGACCTTGCAATGCATGCATATCAGAATCCAGTCCACGCACACAACAGCGTTTACCACCGTTTGCCGGGAGGTGCAGTGATTAAATAATTAATATGACAACAAGCGAATAAATTAAGAAACCATTATTCAAATTTCCTCAACAGAGTGTCACGACAGGCCGCGCCGCACGCTCCACATACTACGAATAGGGCATTAAAGCTGTGCCGTTGAATGTGATTGTATGACGTTTGCGGATTTGGCTTCTGTGCAAAGCAGTGGATTGGCTCCAACAGGAAAGGCAAGGTGTAATGGAGGTATGTTAGGGCTCCGTTTTTGCAAACTCCTCCATTGCGTTGCGTTGGTGGAAACAACTGCTCTTTGGGGGCAGCAGGCGGTCTTTCTCTTTTGTTGTGCGAAGTTGTGAGATCACTAGGAGTAAACGCGGAAATTGTCATAAGAGAAGCCGCGCACGGGCCATGCACCTTCATCATGGTTGTTCGTGTGGGAAGAGGACTGAGACGACGAAGACGATAGGAAGAGATATGCCTACACAGCCTAGTGGTGGTACCTCGTCACTTCGCTGTCTATTATTCCGACAAGCTACATGGGAGGACTACACACACACACACAGCGTGGGGAGGACATGGACTACAACATGTGCGACCGCTTAGAAGGGGTCGCCGCCTAATGCATTCCGAAGTGTCTGTAAATCTCGCGCCTCACTTAATTCCCGTTAAATTGTAAGGTGCGCAAATTGATTTACTCCAAACGAAACGCAACCCAACAAGAGAGATGGCGTGTTGTATGTGCGATCGGTAGCAGTTGATTGCAATGACCCTCCTATGGAATTGCAAAGCGGCTGGACTAGGTTGCAGATACAGCAGAAGTTGCGGAGGATCCTCAAATCAGTTAGTTCCAAAATATTGGATTAAAAGTTACTCCAATATCTAGTATTTAGGTAGCAAACAACCTTAATTCCTACAACGGAGTTCCAACAACGACAACGGCTCTATCGATCACCGATGGGTGATGCTTTCCGGACATTCAATTCAAGCAGATGTTGCATATTGGACATAACCAAAACATATGTGCGTACGACGTTTGATGTTTGAATCAGTTCAATCAGATCTACTCAGCTGACTGTAGCGCATCGGAAGCTTTAGTCCCACATATACTCCACATGCCCCTCTCGTAGATCACTTTGCCACAACAAGAAGACGACGGCTAGGGTAGCTGCAGACCAACCGACCATTCGACGTCGGAGTTGGCGATCCACCGCCATTGAACCGAAACGGGAAAAATGGGTTTTAGATTAAATTGTTTATGTGTGTCGCGCTCCGCGGCCGTCCCACCATAACTATCTCCCCATCCATCCAACAGGCCTTCCCTTTCCCCACAGAGCTCGTTGCGTGTACAACATACAAGGTTTGTTGTGGCCCGCCAACTTCCTGTACCGCCTCCACAGTGCGGCGTCGTACGATGGACCACTACCAAACAAGCGGAAAGGCGTTGTTTAATGTTACCATTTCAATCGATCTCAAATGGGCAGGAGGGAGGAGGGGAAGTAGGAGCCACAAAAACGGAATCATCAAACAACCACCACAGTATACGGCGCGAGATGCCATCCACGGGGAAAAGACAGACAACGAGAGATCACTGTCGTATGATCGCTTTTCGCTTCCTCAGAGCCTCGCTGCTGTCGCTGTTCGTTCGCGGTTTCTATACTTGCACAATAAACGCCACAAGACGTTAACAAGACCCGGGGGGAAGAAGTTCCGGGGGAAAGGGAGAGGACGGAATCAGAAGAGAGTGAGTTAGTGTGCCTTTCTTCTCCAGTATTTTTCCGATTCCCATAAATTCATAAATCTCGGTTCGTGCGTTTGGTCGGTTGCGTTCCTCGTTCGTCTACATCTTCCCCGTTGGCACATTACGAAACAAGGCGATCTCCTCTCCAACTGCAACACGAGATGGTCCCGTTGGCGAGACCTCATCTACATCCCCTTTCCCTCCATTGGCTTCTATAACAAATATGTATCGCTTCCATATCCAACCCGATCTTGCGCCCTTTCTTTGTCTTCCTAACGCGGGTGGTGTAAAGTCCGCTTCAAACTGAATGAAGACACAGCAGTACCAGACCAGTACGATGATCTTTCGCGAGCGTCTGCAACGGCCTCAACAACTACTCGTTTCATTTTATAGATAAACCATATGACCTATCCTAGAGATCCCTAAGTTAGGTCGATTGAATGAATGGAAATATGAAAACTCTGAACTTCTCATGACATGTGCTGACATCACCAAGTTTGGCAAAACTGATAAAAAACACTCTATCAATATAAAACGATAGTTGCAAAGTGGTAAATTGTACAAGCAGTACCGGGCTCGATAGCCAAATTCGCCAAACAGCTCCTTCTCGAAAATGCTTCAGTGGCAAGTCTTATCTTTTGCCTTGCCTCGGTTGCATTCCAGCCAACCAACATGAAGAGGGTTCACTCCTCGGAGAAACTTGCGGTTCGAGGTTGAGGCAAAAAAACAACCTTCGGTACCAAACGCTACATTAAATCCCTTCCCCCGAAAGCGACTGCAGCAGGCGACAGAGTTCGGATCGGATGCAATTAGCATCATTTTAAAAGCGCCCCTTCTGTTCCTCTTTACGGTCACCACCTCCTTTCCGCAAGGGCAGCGTCACCTCCACTCTGTATGTGATTGTTTTAAGCTGCGTTTTCGCCACGAAGCATACGACGAACAAGCAGCATCGGCGCAATGCATTAAAACCAACCGACCAACAAGTCGCCACAATCAAGGAAAACTGTTGAAGAAACACGTCGTCGTCGTCTCGCGAGTGACCTCCTCTCTTGCGGGGTTTCTCCAGTGGAATTGAAGTGTCCATAGCGACAATGGAAAAATGGACTTGTCGGACGGGGGACGCAACTCGTAGAGGTGATGAGCTACTCTCCTCCAACATGCTTACCCCGCTTGCTTCGTCTTACCTCGTGTATCAATAAATCGGCGAACTGACCGAAACAGGATTTTCAACCGGAATGGAATTGTAATGACAATATTTCTTTCGCTCTCTAGATGTACGACATTTTGTTTTTCTCGTAATTCCCGCACGCATCGTTTCATCTTCTCCAACTTTACCTTGCGAGGGCTGATTTATTCGATGGTGTCCTTAATTGATTGATACATTGTCACACGCATCCCTCCTCCCTGGTGCGTTGCGTAACCACCAGATCGGCGGACGGTATTTGTCCTGCCATTTATCCTCCTTCCTTAAAAGGATGCAAAAAAGAAAGTATCTAAAAATGTGTGCCCAAAACGAAGGGCGCGAGCGAACAGCATTCCTGCCAAAATTCTTCATTCATCGGTGGACTTTATAAATCTTGTGGACCTGAGGGGGCCGCCCCTCAAGCGGGTTTGACCTTTTCCGTTGTCTCCCAATCGGAGGACACGCAGCAAATGGAGCCCCGCGCATGCTTCTCCCACCGAAGTTCGAAAAAAAGGCAAAGGTTACCTCACATTATGAAAAGCTACACATACTCGAAACCCGGCGGCGGGTTGGTTTCCCTTCTTGTGCTCTCGTCGCCGTAAATGGTAAGGTGGAGCGCACCAAATAAGGATCACCATAATATGGTGGTTATGCTTTACTTATTGCTCAACGGCCAACAGCTGTCCAGGGCCATTTTTGCGCGGAACGGTTAGAGTCTCTGAGACCTGGGGTGATAGATTTCTTTCCCCCAAAATCTGCTGAAGACAAGCCGAGCCCGGGCCATCTGAACTGGGGCCGCGTTCCTTTCCCCAAAAATGATAGTGCAGCAACATTTACTTACGTATATCAAACCGGAGTAGTATCGGTCCTTGATGTTGTGAAGGACGGAGGCTTCGTTCAGGCACGTCAGCTCGGCCATATCTTCGACTTTGTCGAATTTGGGCGGGTTCATTTTCTGGATGTCATCCTTAAGTACCAGCACGCGTTTGCCGGTTTCGGCCAGCTCCACCTCGACCTCATCGCCGCGCTCGCCCTTGATGCTGGCAGCGACGAAGCCCTGCGAAAAGAAAGGAGAATAAATCGACATTAGAATACATCTTTACTACTAAGCAACTGATTCGCGAGGTTGCCCACGGTGGAGCGGTAGCCTGAGCTACACGACGTATGTGGCTTAATATCTCGACCTCTCCCGGAGTTACAAACGGTTTACCATCGATTTATAATATACCATCGATCAGACACAATAATTCACTAGAGGTTAAGTTTGTCTGTACATAAAGATGATGATTTTACCATTCATAGGAAATTTCAGGAGTTTGCAAGGATCTCTCAGGAAGAAGGGCGTTCATCTGCGCCATTTCACGACCTGTTAAAACATTTCTCCGAATCCAACCGAAGTCAGCTAAAACGGGTTCCTGCTGACCTACATATGAAAAGGCGAGACTTGGCCAGGACTGGACCGAAAGGAGAAGGTATGTATTGGATAGGACGCAGTCCTCCTGCCCAGAACTTCCAGATCCTCCGCGGCTCGATAGGCGGCCAGCAGGTTCCACTTAATTTCATCTCTCTGTTCCACGAACTCGACGCTCAGGGTGCGCCTCCCTTCCATATAGAGGCAGCCTCCAAGAAGCCGGGCCTCCATAAAGTGCGAACGAGATGGTGGTGGTGGTGGTGGTGGTACTACAGCGCCGTGTATGGGACAAGGTCTACC